>JAQZBX010027286.1:0-28454 GCA_029593785.1 Cabassous unicinctus
ACAGGTCCTTTATATGCTTGGATAAGTTTATTCTTAAATATTTGATTCTTCTAGTATCTATTGTAATTGAAATTTTTTTCTGAATTTCTCTTCAGGTTGCTCATTAGTAGTGCATAGGAACACTACTGATTTTTGCATATAAGTTTTGTTTCTCAACACATTGCTGAATTTGCTTATTAGTTCTAGTAAATTTTTGTCAATTGTTTTCTGAGTTTTCTAGGTATAGGGCTTATAATCAGCGAATAGTCAAAGTTTTTATTCTTCCTCTACTATTGGATGCATTCTATTTCTTTTTCCTTGCCTAATTGCTCTGAGAATTTTAGCAAATATTGAATGAAAGTGGAGAAAGTGGGCACCATTGTCTTTTTCCCAATCTTAACTTGAAAACTTTCAGTTTTTTGCTCTTGAATTCAATGTCAGCTGTGGGTTTTTCATATATGCAACTGATAATGTTGAAAGAATTTCCTTCTGTTCATATATGTTGGAGTTTTTCATCAAGAAATGTTGCTGTATTTTGTCAAATGGCTTTTCTACATAAAATGAGATGATCATGTGATTTCTTCTTCAATTTATTAATCTGATTTATTATACTGATTGATTTTTTAATGTTGAAACATGCTTGCATACCTGGGATAAACAATTGGCTAGGGTGCATAATTATTTTAATGTGCTTTTGATTTTGCTTACCAAGTGTTTTCTTGAAGATCTTTGCATCTATACTCATTAGAGAGATTGGACTGTAATATTCTTTTTTCGTAGTATTTTTATTTATCTATGGTATTAGGGTGATATTGGCTTCATAGAATGAGTTTGATAGTTTTCCCTCCTGTGAAAATTTTTTGAAGAATTTGAGCAAGATTGGTATTAGATCTTCTTTCAATGATTGGTTGAGCTCGCCTCTGAAGCCATCTGGTCCTGGCCTTTACATTTTGGGGAGTGTTTTGATGACTTTTTCAATTTTTTTACTTGTGATTGTTCTGTTAAGGTCTTTCATTTCTTCTAGGGTCAGTGTGGGTTGACTGGGTGTAGGAATTTGTCTATCTTGTCTACATTGTCTAGTTGTTTGACATACATTTGTTACCAGTATCCCATTATGACCTCTTTTATTCTGCAGGATGAGTGGTAATATCCCCCCACTGATTTCTGATTTTAATTATTTGCATCTTCTCTCATTTTTCTATGCTAATTTAGCTGTCAATTTGGTTGGTCTTTTTGAAGAACCAAATTTTGGTTTTGCTGATTATCTCTATTGTTTTTTTTTTCTCCTAATTTCTTTTATTTCTGCTCTTATCTTTATTATTTCTTTACTTCTGCCTGCTTTGGGATTCGTTTGCTGTTCTTTCTTTAGTTCCTCCAGGTGTGCATTTAGAGCTTGAATTTTAGCTCTTTCTTCTGAACTAATACACTCAATAGTTTTTCTTGTAGATCCAGTCTCTCATTTGTTGTCTGTGAAGACTTTAAACTTGTCCTCATTATTGAAGGACAGTTTTTCTAGATAAAGTATCATTAGCTGGCACCTTTTCTTTTTCAGTACTTAAATATAACATGCCAATGTATTCTCACTTCCATGATTTCTTGATGAGAAATCAGCTCTTAGCCTTACTGAGGTTACCTTCATTGTGATGTATTGTTTTTCTATTGTGATTAAAGAATCCTCTGTTCATCTCAGTCATTTGACATTTTGAATATCAGGGGTCTCAACATGAGTCTATTCAGATTTATTCTGTTTTAGGTACTTTGTTATTCTTGTTTATTGATATTTCTGTCTTTCATAAGGGTTGGGAATTTTTGGTGTATTATTTTTACAAATATTTTTGCTACCCTTCTTTCATTCTCTTCTCCTTCTGGGATTTCAATTACATGCATGTTTTGTGTGTTTTGTGCTATCTTTCAATTCCCTGAGAACTTGTTCAATTTTTCCATTTTGATCTATTTCTGTTCCTTTGTCTTTTCAAGTTCAGAATATCTGTGTTTTAAGTTACTAATTCTGTCCTCCAATAATTCAAATCTGCTGTTATATGCCTCTAGTTTATTTTTAATTTCATCCATTGTGTCTTTCATCTCTATAAGCAATGTTACTTTTCTTTGCAGGCTTTCCTTAAATTGCTTTTTATGCTCACCTAGTGTCTTTTTAATATCCTTTATTTCTTTAGACATGTTTTATTTTAAATTCTTGAACTGATTTAGGAGATTTTTGTGAACAACATTTTTAGTTGTCTTAAATCCTGTGTCTAATCAGGATTTTTGATTTGTTCTTTGGTTGGGCCTTCTCTTCCTCTTTCTTAGTATGGCTTCTAATTTCTTGCTAATTTCGAGTTATCTGATTATATTGGTGAATTTATTCTGATAGTCAATTTCACTCTTTTGCCTAGTGGTTTCGTAACACAACTCTTCTTTGAATTTGGGGTCAATTTTTTTCCTTAAATCTTTATGATTGCCTTGTTTAAGTTATGAAAACAGTGCCAGGCAGCCACTAATTGTTATAGCCTATATCCACAGTGAGGTGGACTAGGGATAAAAGACATGTCTTCCTTCCTTCACTTTTCTGGCCTGCTTGTAGATGGCAGTCTTTGGCAAATCATTCCACAGAAGTGGGTATTTCCTGTTCCACTGACAGGATTTTTGAGTCCATATCCTTAAATTGGGTCCTGCTAATTAACCTCACAAAAGAGAAACCATATTTAGCCCTCTGTTGTACCTTCCCTCTTCCAAGGGACAAACATGCCCATATCCTTCTCAGTTAGCCAAAGTAAGCCTTGGGATTCAACAGCACTGTTTCCCCTCAAGGTTGGGGAATAGACTCCCTTCTGAGCCATGAGGGTAACTCACACTTTTCCTTTCATCTTCTTCATCCTCCATCCCCAATCCCTCCTTGATGAGGCATGTTGAACTCTCCTGGTCTGTAGATTCCCACAGCAACTTCCTCAGGCAGCTTCTTCCCTTTCCCCACCATTTTGTACATGTAATGCACTCTGGTTGACCTACTCTGACACCATCTTCTCCCAGATTACCAGGGCCCATTCTTTTTAAAATTTTTATAATTTTTTTTTTTTATTTTTAAAGAAGGTTTAGGTTACATAAATTTACATAAAAATATAAGGGATTACCATATACTCCTCTCTCTCCCCATCCCTCTCCCAAACTTCCCACATAAACAACATCCTTCGTCACTGAGGTACATTTGTTACAATTGATGAACCCATACTGAAGCATTACTACTATAATGGACTACAGTTTATATTATAGTTTACACTTTGTCCCACACAATTTTGTAAGTTATGACAAAATATACAATGGCCTGTATACTTCACTGCAATGCCATGCAGGACATATCCAATGTCCCAAAAATGCCCCCATATTCTACTTATTTTTCCCTCCCATCCCTCACTACCTCTGGTGGCCACTGCCTTTACATCACTGATAAGAGTTCTTCCATCATTCTTGAAAACCGAAATACAGAAAACCAAAAATAGAAAGAAATGTTCTCAACCTCATAAAGGACATACATAAAAAACACAAAGGTAACATTGTACTCAATGGAGAAAGACTGAAAGCTTCCATACTAATTTCAAGTATAAGACAAGCATACTTTCTGCCACAGCTTTTAGTCAACATTGTACTGAAGATTCTAGCCAGAGCAATTAGACATGAAAAAAATAAAGTGCATCCAAATTGGAAAGGAATAAGCAATTGGTTTGCTATTTGCAGAGAATGTGACCCATTATATGGAAAATCCCAATAAATCCCAGAGAGAAAATATTAGAGTTAATAAATTCAGCGAGATGGCAATGTAAATGTTCAGTGGGCAAAAATCAGTGGTGTTTCTATACAATAGTAATGAAAAATCTCAAAAGGAAATAAAGAAAAATATATTTTCAATAGCCAACAATAGAGTCTAATATCTAGGAAATTTTAAACAAGAAAGTAAAGGAATTTTACACAGAAAACTATAAAAATATTGCTAGAAGAAATAAAAGAACATAGATTAAATGGAAGCACATTCCATGTTCATGGATTAGAAGACCATAGTGATTACATGTCATATCTACCAAATGCAATTGTTAGATTCAATGGAATCCCAATTAACATTCCAACAGTCTTCTTTGTAGAAATGGATAAGAGCCTATCCATTTCTCTTTAAAAAAAATCATTTTTTAAAAAAAGTAAATCACTTTTCCTTCTGTAGATGTACTTTTCCATCTGGAAGTTGAGCCTGGTGCCATATAATTAGGTGCATGCTCCAAGGAATCTAGGACACCCTTCTTCATCAGCTGGACCTCCAGACTTCAAACATCATTAGTTTTCCTTTTAGATGTGATAAGATCTCAAGAAAATGACTGTAGGAACACCAGTCTGCATAATGCAGAAATGTTTCCATTGTAATTTTAACTAATAATATGGTTGACAAATGTTGAAACTGAATCCTAAAGAGTGAGAGCCACTTACCTGCAGTGAGACAGCCTACTATGGGAGCATGTGTATCCAACTGCATGTGGCCTGGGGCATGTACACATGTGATACTGAGCAGATGACGAGGAACCACATGGCTTCCACAAGTGAAATGGAAAGACTGAGTGCTTCCGAATGCTGAGACAAGGACAATTTTTAGGGCAGAGGAGTAATGTAATGGCTACAAAGTTGGAGGAAAAAATTGGAGAGAAGTGGGTTTGAAACCCAGTGGTCCCCGCAACCTGAAGTTAGCCAGGCCACTTCTCTCAGCCGCAGCTCCCTTGTCTACCAAAAGGGATGGCACCTCCATCCCCTCCATGTCTCTGTGCCTCCTCCTTTTCTGTTGTTTAGAAGGATGAGTATGTAGTAGTAAAGAGAATAAGAATAAACTGTGACTAAAGATATCCTGACAGTTCAGTCTGAGGTACACACTGCAGTAGGTTCTTCACATGCATCTTCGTGGACCGCAGCATATAAGACCAGCCCAGCAGCCAACAGTCAGACCATGCCCACCACATACCAGGCACTGTCATAAACCCTTATTAAAGATTTACATTAGGCTAGATTATGTCAATGTTTTGTACACAAAGAATCTGAGGCAGCAGATGTGAGTATCTTGCCCAAGGTCACACAGCTAATGAGTGTTAGAACTGGGATTTGAACCCACATTGTGGAGACCCAGAATCTGTGCCGTCACTCACCAAAACTGCTGAGCTTTGGAAAAGGAGAAATGGAGTGGGAGGCAAGATGGCACTGGTTTAGGTGGGCACTCACCATTTCTTCCACAGGGGACAGCTGATTGGGGACAGGATCCTGCCTGAGTGGTCTGTTCTGAGAGCCCACAAAGGGAGAACCTTAGGGACATCAATCTGGAGGGAGCTGAACAGTGATGTGGATTGCTCAAATAAAATTGTGAGTTTTTCCCCAGTCAGCTAAGCCCCAACCTCAGGGCAAAGGGCTAGCGAGCCCCGACTCCCACCAGCAATCTGGTGAGAGGGAGCATTCTCTGAGAGTGGGGAGGTTCTGGCAAAAGGTGGAGAGGGGTTTATTTTCTGTGGATTTGGCTGTCTGGACATCTTTGCAGGTTCAGGGAGCAAATCAGCTGGCTTAAAGTAGCACCAGGCTGAGGAGAGAGGTGAATCTGCTGAGGAAACCTGACTTACCTACTTGCCCTGTAATATGAGGCTTGACTCCGGAGGGGCCAGAGTCAGCCAATTTTACTGGTCTGCACTGATGAACATCAGAGTCTCAGCTCCACTGGGGAGTCCAGGCAGTGGGAAGTGTTTAATAAGTTTCCACAAGACTATTTAGGCTGCCATCTGCGGAAGGGGTGGTCTAGAAGAGGCCTTCTTTTGGATCCTTTATTTCAACAAAAATAAATAAATAAACAAACAAACAAACAAACAAATAAATAAATAAATAAAATAAAATAAAATAAAAGGATACTTAAAAAAAAATTAACTTAGCTTAATTGCTAAAATCTGCCCCAAAACCTGCAGATAGAAGGCTGCAGGGTAATTGATTGATGAACACAAGCAGGCTGAGAGGCTCCACAAAAGCACAAGAAGGAACGTTGTTCTTCCTTAGCTTTGTTTGACTCCTTGCTTGTGTGTTCATTTGGTTTTCTTTGTTTGTTTGATCGTTTCTTGCTTTTCTTTCCTCTTTCCTCCCCTCCTTTTTTCTCTTCTTTTTTTTTTAAATTAGGTGCTGCTAACTTGTTTCTTTTTGGTGGTGTTTCTCCTTCCTTGATTTCCCATTCTATGTGTATATTGATTTTGTCTACCAATGCTAACTCTTTACCTTCCTTCTTCTTTCTACCTTCTGCTTTCTGTTGTGTTTCTTACATTCCACCTTTATTCATTAGTCCACAACTTCATGGGTATCAATTTCTACCTGTCTATTCTGTTTTTATTATTATTATTATTATTATTAACTTTTTTCCTTTCAGCCCTCACTTTACTCTTTCTCTCTCTCCTCATCATCCTGGCCATTTAAACCATACTATATACTTTCCTCTATTTGGTTTCCCATTCCATTGTAGGTATTCCACTTTTTTCCCCCTATTACTCTATATTACTATTATTCTGTTTCCTTTCTAACCTCCTTCGATTCCTTGGATCCTAATCTATTTCCTTCAATGGAACATAGAAAAAAGCAAGGAAATAGGAAAAGAAGAAGAAAGTGTCAAAGAGAAAACTTAGCACACAAACAGAACCACCAGCTTAATAAAACTTTAGAGCAGAGAGAGAAGCTAATCAACTGAATAAACCCACCAAGATAAAATGAGGACCAGAGGGCAACAAAAAATTACAAACCATACTGAGAAACAGGAAGACATGGACCAGTTCAATGAACAAGCTAAACACCAGGAAGAGATGCAGAACATTGAAAAACTAATCAAAGCTGTCCAAACAAATATAATGAATCAACTTAATGAAGTGAAGGAAAAGATTAAGGATATTAAGAAGACACTGAGAGAACATACTGAGGAAAGTGTAAACATACATAAAAAGATAATAGATATGATGGTGATGAATGCCACAATCCGAGAAATCAAAAAGATGCTTGAATCATATAACAGGAGATTTGAACAAGAAGAAGAAAGAATTAGTGATGTGGAAGACAGTACATCTGAAATCAAACAGATAGTAGAACAGATAGATAAAAAGATAGAAAAAATCCACCAGGGACTTGTGGATTTAACTGACAACACAAAGTGCACAAACATACACAGTATAGGCATCCCAGAAAGAGAAGAGAAGGGAAAGGGAACAGAAGGAATATTGAAGGAAATAATGGCTGAAATTTTCACAACACTAATGAGGGAGATGGATGTACATGTCCAAAAAGCACAGCATACACCAAACAGTATAAATCCCAACAGGCCTACTCCAAGACATATACTTGTCAAAATGTCCAATGCTCAAGACAAAGAAAAAATACTCAAGGCAGCAAGAGAAAAGAGGACCATCACATAAAAGGGAAGCACAATAAGATTAAGTGCTGAATTCTCATCTGACCATGGAGGCAAGAAGACAGTGGTATGACATAGTCAAAGTTCTAAAAGAAAAAAAATTTCCAGGCACAAATTTTTTATCCAGCAAAAGAGACATTCAAAAATGATGGGGAGTTCAAAATATTCACAGATAAACAGAAATTAAGAGAGTAAGCCAATAAGAAATCTGCACTTCAAGAAATAGTAAAGGAAGTTCTACAAGTTGAAAGGAAAAAAAAGGGAGGAGAGATTTAGAGGAGAATGTAAGAACAACTAAAAAGACAGAAAGAGAAATAAAAACAACATATGACATACATAAACCCAAAAGAAAATATGGCTGATTTAAGAAATTCATTGAGAATAATAACACTGAATGTTGATGGATTAAATTAACAAGTCAAGAGACATAGATTGGCAGAATGGATAAGGGAATTTGCTCCATGTACATGCTGTCTACAAGACCCACCTCAGACCCAGGGATTCAAGGAAGCTATAAGAATGGTTGGAAAACAAATATACAAGCAAACAATAACCAAAAAAGGTCAGGAATAGGTATCTTAATATCAGACAAAATAGACTTTAAATACAAAACTATTGTAAGAGATAAAGATGGACACTATACAATAGTAAAATGGGTAATCTTTCAAGAAGAGAGAACTATCATAAACATTTATGCACCTAATAAGTATGACTCAAAATACATGCAGTAAATAATGGAAAAACTAAGTGGAGAAATAAATGCCTCTACAATTATAGTGGAGGACATTAATTCACCATTATCACCATTAGACAGAACATCTAGAGAGAGAATCAATAAAGAAACAAAGACTCTCAATAATACATTAGAGGACCTGAACCCAAGAGACATATACAGAACACTACACCCAACCACAGTGGGATGTGCATTCTTCTTAAGTGCACATGGCCCATAATCCAAGATAGACCACATACTAGGCCATAGAACAACTCTCAATGAATTCAGAAAGACTGAGAATATACAAAGTAATTTCTCTGAACACAATGGGAAGAAATTCGAAATCAGTTAAGTCCAGAGAACCAAATTAAGCACAAAGATATGGAAGTTAAACAACACATTCTTAGACAAGCAGTGGGTCAAGGAGGAAATCTCAAAAGATATCAGTAAGTACATTAAAAGGAATGAAAATGACAGCACAACATATCAAAACCTATGGGATGCAGCCTAAGCTGTCCTGAGAGGGAAGTTCATAGTCATAAATGCATATATTAAACAAGAATACAGAGCTAAAACTGATGAACTTACAGTACACCTGGAGGAATTGGAAAAACAACAACAAATTATCCCCAAAGGAAGTAGAAAGAAGGAAATAACAGAGATTAGAACAGAACTAAATGAAATATAAAATAAGAAAACACAATATAATAAACAAAATTAAAAGCTGGTTCTTAGAGAAGATCAATAAAATTGGCAAACAGCCAGACTAACAAAGAAAAAGAGAGAGCAGATGCAAATACACAAAATAAGGAATGAAGGTGGGGATATCAATACAGACCCCACAGAAATAAAGAATATCATAAGAGGATACTTTGAAAAATTATATGCCAACAAGAATGATAATTTAGAGGAAATGGACCAAATTCCTAGACACTCACAAACAGTCTACATTGACGAAAGAAGAAATTGATGAACTCAACAGTCCAATTACAAGTAAAGAGATAGACTCCATCATCAGAAACCTACCAACTAAGAAGAGGCCAGGACCAGTCATCTTCACAGTTGTATTATACCAAACATTCCAGAAACAGCTAACACCAATCCTGCTTAAGCTCTTCCAAAAAATAGAAGTAGAAGGAACATTGCCTAACTCATTCTATGATGCCAACATCACCCTAATACCAAAGCCAAACAAAGATACCACAAGAAAGGAAAATTACAGACTAATTTCTCTAATGAATCTAGATGCTAAAATCCTCAACAAAATACTTGCTAATCGCATTCAACAACATAGCAAAAAAATTATACACCATGACCATTTGGTTTCATCCCGGGTATGCAAGGATGGTTCAACATAAGAAAATTAATCAATGTAATACACCACACAAGCAGATTGAATGAAAAAAATCACGTGATCATATATATAGATGCAGAAAAAGCATTTGACAATATACAGCACCCCTTCCTGTTAAAAGCACTGCAAAAGATAGGAATAGAAGGAAACTTTCTGAACATGATAAAGGGTGTATATGAAAAATCCAAAGCTAACATCATCTTCAATGGTGAAATCTTAAAAGCCTCCACTCTGAGATTGGGAACAAGACAAGGATGCCCACTCTCTCCAAAGCTATTTAAAATTGTCTTAGAAGTACTTGCTTGAGCACTGAGGCAAGTAAAAGATACAAAAGGCATCCAAATAGGAAAAGAATAAGTAAAAATTTCATTATTTGCAGATGACGTGATCCTATACGTAGAAAGCCCTGAAAAATCTGCAACAAAGCTTCTAGAATTTTTAAAGGAGTTCAGTAATGTCACAGGCTATAAGATCAAAGCTCAAAAATCAGTAGCATATCTGTACACCAATAATGATCAATCTGAGGAGGAAATCAAGAAAAAAAAAACATTTACAATGGTAACTAAAAGAAACAAATACCTAGGAATAAATTTAACTAAAATGTAAAGGACTTATATACAGAAAACTGCACAACACTGTTAAAGGAACCCGAAGAAGACTTAAACAAATGAAAGCATACTCCCTTTTCATGTATAGGAAGACTAGACATCATCAAGATGTCCATCCTACCCAAACTAACCTACAGATTTAATGCAATCCCAATAAAAATCAACACAGTATTTTTTAAGGGCCTGGAAAAACTAACTACAAAATTTATTTGGAAGTGTAAGAGGCCCTGAATCGCTAAAGACATAATGAAAAAGAACAATGAAGTTGGAGGTATCACACTACCTGTTTTTAAAACATACTACAAAGCTACAGTGATCAAAACCACATGGTATTGGCACAAGAATAGACATACTGACCAATGGAACCGAATTGAGAGTTCTGATATAAATCTTCTCATATACAGTCATCTGATATTTGACAAGGATACCAAGCCCACTCAGTTGGGAGAAAATGTCCTCTTCAACAAGTGATGCTTGGAGAACTGGATATCCATATCCAAAAAATGAGAGTGGAACACCGTCTCCCACCTTATATAAAAATCAACTCAAGATGGATCAAAGATCTAAATATAATAGCAAAGACCCTAAAGACCTTGGAAGATAATGTAGGGAAGCATCTACAGGACCTTGGTTTCATGAACTTCACATCCAAAAAACAAGCAGCAAGAGAAAAAATAGATAAATGGGATTTCCTCAAAATTAAAAACATTTGCACCTCAAAGAATGTTATCAAGAAAATGAAAAGGCAGCATACACAATGGGAAAAAATATTTGGCAACAATATATCTGATAAGAGCCTAATATCCTGCATATAAAAAGAGATCCTACACCTCAAAAATAAAAGTCAAACAACCCATTTAAAAAATGGGCAAGTTACCTGAAAAGACCCTTCTCCAAGGAACAAATACAAATGGGTAAAACACACATTAAAAAATGCTAGACATCATTAGCTTTTAGGAAAATGTAAGCCAAAACTACAATGAGATACCATCTTATACCCATTAGAATGGCGGCTATTAAAAAAAAACAGCAGACTATAAGTGTTGGAGAGGATGTGGAAGAATGGGAACACTCATCCACTCCTAGTTTGATTGTGGAATAGTCCAGCCACTGTGGAGGAGAGTTTGGTAGTTCCTCAAAAATCTATCTATAGATCTTCTATATGATCCAGTGATTCTACTGCTGGGTATACACCCAGAAGAATTGAAAGCAAAGACACAAACAGCTATATGCACACTAATGTTTATAGCGGCATTGTTCACAATTGCCAAAAGTTGGAATCAACTCCGGTGCCCATCAACAGATGAATGGATAAACAAAATGTGGTACATACATACAATGGAATATTACTCAGCTGTCAGAAGGAATAAAGTGCTAACACAAGGAATAACATGGATGAACCTTGAATACCTTATGTTGAATGAAACAAGCCAGGCATTGAAGGATGAGCAGTACACCACCTCACTGATATGAATTAAGGAAATTGAGCAGTCTCCAAGAACCAATGTTTGTAAGATAGGTTACAAGAAAGAGAAGAGAAGAGAAAGTTGTGAGTCATCACCCATAGGGATATAATCTACGGTAAAGTGAGAGTGTAGTTGCATATAGAAGGGATAGGACAGGTGGGTAGTGATGTTATTGTGTTTCGTGGTGCAGCGTTGACAGGTGGGTAGATTGGGAAGGGTGGATTAGAATGCCCAGTATAGTGGGGGGAGAGATGGGAGAGGGACCAAGTGAACACTTGGGATTTTGGGTATGAGGTTGAATGTGCAGAGTTGGGAATGCTCTTATGGCAATATGACAAGGAAATGTCACTGTATTAGTGTGTTGTTTGGGGGGGCATTTGGGACAGGGTGTGTCTGGAGCAGGCTTCTAGGGAGTGTCTGAGTGTTCATCCTGTCATAATGTGTTGTATCAGTGGGTGGAGACCCACACAATGAGTGGGAAGGAGATGGACTCCCATCTTTGGGAGGACCGATTTGTCCAGAAATGGACAGGTGGGCATCTCCCATAGTCAAAGGCATTTCCATTTAGGGAAGGACAAACCAGTGTGTCAAGAACTCTTGTTGCATATAACTATGAATCCTGTCATCCAATGAGTCAATTCAGGGGGTTGTAGTGGGCCTTGGGGGGATGGGGAGGAAAGAACAGAACAGATCAAACAGGTGTTAATTAGTGGTTAGTAGTAATGTTCTTCATTACCTTACAGTGATGGACACTGGACATGGTTAATATCATCCAAATAAATAAAATTGTACGGTCTAAAATGTAAACCATACTGTAAACCATTGACAATGTTTGGTAGCTATGTTTCACTATCTGTATAACAGTTATAAAAATGCTACCATCCACATACAAAAAGGTTTTATATGGGTTTAGGAAAGGGGGAAGAGGTTGGGTTTATGAAAGTCTCTTGTATTCTGTGTGTGACTTTGCTGTGACTTAAAACTTCTTTAAAAATTTAATGAAAAATAGTGAGACACTGGGGAGTGAGAGGGGAAAGTTGCCACGGGACAGACTGGACACCCAAAATTGCAGTGATAAAAGGCAAAATGTCAAAAAAAAAAAAAGATTTTTTTAAAAATTTCTTTTTCCGATTTTTCAAAAAATACCCCAATCCTTTCATTTTATTTTAGTTTTAGTTTTTCTTTAATTTTCTTGTATTTTATCTCTTACATTTAAACTTATCGTTATTATCTCATTTTCCTATTAATTGTATTTGGATATTGAATTGGTTTCATTTTTAAAGAAGCTTTGGATCACAGAAGGGTTACAACTCGGTTGGGAGAGGATTGTTGGTAGGGGGTGTCAGGGATGGAGAGTTCATGGGAGTTCACCTGAACATATATAAAAGGTATATAAAATTGTTCAAATGCTCATGGGGCATGGTCACAGTGGGTGGAGAATCACTCAATAAATGAAAGAATACTGAATTCCCAGCCTGGAGAACTCTGCCACATTCTCCAAGGGAGCAGCAACAGTTCCCCAAGTGCAGGGGTGTCTGGCTAAGGAGGCTGATCCACTGATGGGCTCTTGTTATTGATGACTAGCATTATGAGTCTTTGCTCTTGAAACTGAAACTTAGCCTATTGTTATGGGGTGCCTAAGGGTTACCTCCTGAAAGCCTCCTTGCTGCTCAAATGTGGCGTCTCTCTAAACCAAATTCAGCATAGGAATGCATTACTTTCCTCCCAGTGTGGGACATGACTCCCGGGGATGAGACTCCCTGGCAATGAGGGATTACTACCAAGTGCCAACTGGCAATACAATTGGAAAAAGACCTTGAATAAAACGGGGAAAAGGTAAAGACAAATGAATTCATATGGCTAAGAGACTTCAAAGTGGGTAGGAAGGTCATCCCAGAGGTAACGCTTATGCACATCTCAGTAGGACCCCATAGGTTTCCAATGTGGATATCACCCCAAACAGAGGGGCTCCTGAGGGCTCTTGAGACACCCAGGTCCTATATCAGGGTGGATAGCTCCGGAGTTTGGTGCCTTATCAGTGGACCCTACTTTGTAATCTGTGCTCCTGAGAGTGACAGAGTTGGACTCAAATATGTCCTCCCTGCACAAGGTCCATCAGTCTCTTCTATTCATACCTATACAATGTGGTGCTGGAGTTTGTTGGTGTACTTCCAGAGACTGGAGACTTGGGCCTGCCCATGTGCCAGCTAGGCCTGGAATCTCAGTGCAGCTGCAACTTGTATTCTACAGATCAATGGACTCACCCAGGACACCTGGTGGGGAGATGATGATGGACAATGGCCATCCCAGGGGATGGAGAGTGTCTGCAGCTGCAGGTAGGATAATCCCATCCATTTTATCCATGGGATATAAGCCCTCTCTCACTAGGAGTTGGAGTGGACATCACCATCCCAGACTCCTCAGGATTGGGGAGAGCACTATGGACTAGAGTGGAATTATTGGTATTCTGTTTTAGACATTTGTGATTCAAGTAATGGAGGGAATTTCAACATCAATGTGGAGCCAGTGACCACTGGATGCTTTGGGGGCAGGGAGATGGAAAAGCAGCTGTAATACAGGGGCTTTTTCGGGACTTGGGAATTATCCTGAGTGACATTGCAGTGATAGATATAGGCCATTTTACATCAGCATATAACATGCAGAACTGTGTGGGAGAGAATGTGGTCTACAATGTGAACTATGGTCCATGCTTAGTGGTTGTGGGAAGTATGGGACTTGGGGCTTATGGAAATCCCTATAATTTTTGTGTAACATTTATGTAACCTAAGTATCTTTTAAAAAATTAAAAAGTATATAAATAAAAAAACAAAACTCCTGAGCTTTGGAGCCAGAATGATTGGGCAAATTGTCCTCCCTCCATTACCACCACACTGCTCTCTTTTGGGGAAACAAATGACTTCAACTCGCTGTGCCTTAGTTTCCACATCTTTAAGGAAAGGCAGACGCCATTGCAGATCCTTGGAACACCAAGGGACAAGGTGATTGTGGAAAGTTTCTCGGTTCTGTTGAAGCCATCTGTTAAACAGTGTTGGTGCCATTTTTCCTTTGACAAATGGGAGACTTGTCTGACTTCAAAATCAGAGTAATTCCACCAGAACCTCAGAGAATCTGCATTTGGCTGATTTCCCACTGCACCCACCTCGGTTACATAAATGGGGAAATTGAGGACGTGATATACAATATACAATAAAAGAAACCATAGAATACAGAAGGAAAGATAAAATAATGGCATGGCAATTTAAAAAACTAGCTACCTTGAGAGCAGCCTAGAACTTAAAGTCCCTATATACATTTGGTAGAACAGCTCAGCTTTAACCAGCTACCAATATTTAGCATTTTGATTCATATCCAAAACTAATTATCTGCAATTGCAAACACTAGATATGAGAAGGCTTTGAAAAGTCCATCTTTCCCATGTCTCCCACTCCAGTCTCTTGAAAATGCAAATGAGCCAATGTATGTTTATTTGCCTACTTATGTAAATTATTAATTTTCCTCTCTCTCATAAATGTGAAAGGGAGTTTACCTTTTATAACACAATTTTCATGTCTTATTTTCACACATGGGCTCTGTACCAGTGATTAGTCTTTCTAGATTCTTCCACATCTCATTGGCTCCCTTCTCATCTTTAGAGAATTAAAGTATGACAGATTCTTACTGCATTACCAGGTGGGAAGTATGTAAAACCAGACACAGAACAAGAGAGAGGATGAATCAGTTTTAAAGATGATTTATTATACTCACAATTCCCAGGGTGGATTACACACACCTCTACAGGGACGTGGGGAGAAGCATAATGTTGCTGAGGATGAAAAGATAAAGAGCAAGTGCAAAAATGCCAGTCTTTTGCTGTGGTTTCTTTGGAAAGCATGCAGGGTCCAGAACAAGCCATGCTAGGGTGCAATTGGCAGGCTATATTTGAAAGTGGTGGCTCCCCTGCCACTTTGGGGATGTTTACTTACAGGAGGATGTGATCAGAATTATAGGCATACCTTATTTTATTGCACTTTGCTCTATTGCACTTCTCAGATAATAGTTTTTACAAATTGAAAATGTGTAACAACCCTGCATCAAGCAAGTCTATTATCATCATTTTATGGAGACTATGTGCTTACTTTGTTTCTCTGTGTAAAATTTTGGTAATTCTCACAATATAACAAACTTTTACATTATTATTATATCTCATATGGTGATCTGTGATCAGTGATACTTGATATTATTAATATAACCACATTGGGGCTATATGAAGTGCATTCATATAGGATGGCAAAATTAATCAATAAATCTTGCTTTTGCTCTGACTGCCCAACCAACTGTCCAAATCCATTTCTTTCTTTTTCCTCAGAACTCATTCTCTGAGGCATAGCTATATTGAAATTCGTCCAATAAATAACCCTACAATGGCCTCGAAGAGTTCAAGTGAAAGAAGAGTTGCATGTCTATCACTTTAAATGAAAAGCTAGAAACTGTTAAACTTAGTGAGGAAGTCATATCAAAAGCCAAGGTAAGCTAAAAGCTAGTATTCTTGCAACAGAGAGTCAAATTGTGAACTCAATTGAAACTTTTTTGAAAGAAATGAAAAGTGCTACTCCAGTGAACACATGAATGATAAGAAAGTGAATCAATCTTATTTCTGTTATGGAGAAAGTTTTAGTGGTCTGGATATAAGATCAAACCAGCCACAATATTTCCTTAAGTCAAAGCCTGCCTGAAAGCAAGGTCTTAACTCTCTTCAATTCTATAAAGGCTAAGAGAAGTGATAAAATTGCAGGAGAAAAGCCTCAAGGTAGAAGAGTTTGGTTCATGGTGTTTTAGGAAAGAAACATTCTCCATAACATAAAAGTACAAGGTGAAGCAGCAAGTGCTGATATAGCAGCTGTAGAAAGTAATCCAGAAGATCTATCTATGTTAATTGATGTAGGTTATTACACTAAAGCACATATTTCCAATGTAGATGAGTCAATCTTACTTTGGAAGAAGGCACCACCCAGGACTTTCATAGCTAGAGAGGAGACCTCAATATCGTTTTGAATCTTCAAAAGACAGGGTGACTCTCTTCTTAGGGGCTAATGCACCCGGTGACTTTTGGCTGAAGTCAGTGACAACAAAGGCTTTAGGATGTTACATAAACTTTGTTGACAAAGCAGCAGCAGGTTTTGAGAAGATTGACTCTAATTTTGAAAAATGTTTTACAATATGTAAAATGCTATAAAACAGCATTTGAGTGTTACAGAGAAATCTTTTGTTAAAGGAAGAGTTCACTGATCCAGCAAACTTGATTTCTGTATTATTTTAAGAATTTGCCACAACCTTTCCAAGCTTCAGCAACCATCACCCTGATCAGTTAGCAGCCATCAACATGAAAACATGTTCCCCAACAGAAAAGAATAATTGTCTCACTGAAGGCTTAAATATTTGCAATTTATAGCACTAAAGTGTATTTTAATTAAGAAATGTACATTGTTGTTTTAGCCCTAAAGTTATTCTATACTAAGTAAACAATAGTATAGTATAAATATAACTTATATGTGTGTTGGGAAACCAAACATTCATGTGACTTTCTTTATTGTCAGATCTAGTTTATTGCATTGCTCTGAAACTGAACCTGCAATATTGCTAAGGTTTGCTTGTACATGACAAGTTGATTACCTCTTTGCTTTCAGTATTATCTCATTTTTTGTCATTTGTCAGTGTTATATTAATGGGTACTGGTATTGGTGTCTTTGAGTTTCTCCTGTTTAGAGTTTGTTGAGCTGCTAATATATTAGCAGCTAGTATATTCAGTTTCTCCTGTTTAGCAGTTTGTTGAGCTGCTAGTATATTCATGTTTTTGTAAAATTTGGGAAGATTTCAGCCATTATATTTTCAAATATACATTTTTCCCATTACATTCTCTCCTCTCTTTCTGTGACCCCATATTGAATATCTTATTGTACTTAAGGGTCTCCAGTAATTCACTTACACTCTGTTTACTTTTCTACATTATTTTTCCTTGCTTCCCTCTAGACTGGATAATTTTAATTATCCTATCTTCAAGTTTACTGCTTCTTTCTTTTGCCTGATAAAATAGCCTTTTGGGCTGGGTAAAACTGGTTTTGAGACCATGCCTCAGTATGTGTTCTAATTTGTCCCATATCCCTTGTTGCCCTGAGGCTGATGTATATGATAGGAAATAATTTTCAAAATCAATGGCTCCCAGTAACAACACCTTGTAATAGTGACACAGGGGTGATATATTGGGAAAATTGCAACTAAACCATACTTCTAAGAAATAGGAATGTGTTTGTGAAGTCATTTGTATGTTTTCTCAATAGATAGAGGCCCACACAGTAGCTAACAAATATTAACCATCCATCCTGGAGAAGTCTTGCTACTTTCTTAAATAAAATGGCAAAAATCTCTGAAATATATAAGCTGCTCCTAAGAAAGGAATAGGAGCCTTTATGCCATGTCCTCTACATTAATGCGTGTGCTTATGAACCTTCTTCCTGTAAAAATGAAACTTAGCCTAATTAAAACTAATGCCTTAGAGATACCTCCTGAAAACCTCCTTGTTACTCAAATGTGAACTCTCTCTAAGCTACACTCAGCAAATAAACACATTACCTTCTTCTCAATGTACTCCTGGCTAAGCCTCCCCAGCACTGAGGAATTATCACCAAGCACTAACCAGTGATTCATTTGGAAAAAGATCTTAACCTAAAGGGTGAAACATTATTTTTTTTTAAAGAGATTTTATGGCTAAGATATGTCAAAGTGAGTCAGGATGTCATTCCATAGGTTATGCTTTTGAGGGTCTCAGCCAGATTTCACTAACTGTCAGAGTAAACCAAGCCTCAAACAAGAGTGCTCCTGGGGGTTTGGGGGCATCCAGAACACCAGAGACAAAGCACACAGCCTCATGACATCAACACCCCTTTGGCGTGACCTAGTTGGTAATATATGACAATCTATTTCCCCAATATAACATAGTTATATCCTCCTTACCCATGATTCTTCTAATCCTTCTTTGGAACCTATAATTCTCAATATATTCATTAAATATGAAATATTATTTATAATTACAAATAATATGATTGTTATTATATTAAAGGATATAAATCTTCAGATTTTTCATATGACAGTTGAGCCTAGAATCCCAGCAGAGTAGGGGCCAATTCCTTCTCCCCAGTTCTTCAGATTGCCCTGGGCAACCAAAAAATGATGATGATGGGCAAACCCCACTCCCAAAACAAGGAGTATCTACAACTCCAAACAAAACAATTCCTTCTCTGCCCCATAAAATCTATGTCCCCTCTCAACCTGAAGCAGTCAGAGCAGAAATCATCACAATTCCCTCAAGATTGAGGAATGAACAAATGTAAGAGGAGAATGTAATCATGGACAAAGGTAGATTTATTGTCATTGTAATTATTATTTTGGGTTAAAGGAAGAACTTGTAACATTAAAATAAAAACAGTGGTTGCCAGGGTCAGAAGAGAGAGGGAGGGGTGCATAGGTGCAACAAAGGGTATATTTGGGGTGGCGAGATTTTTCTTTGTAATACTGCAATGATGGACACATGATTTTATCCATAATTGAAAAAAATTCCCATAAATTTGCCTAATGGGTGATGTCAACCCTCTGCCATACATATATATAATAAAACTCTTCTGACAAATAGGTGGAAATATTTAAAAAAAAAAACAAAACACTTAACCAATCCAAAAGTAAGAATAAATTTAAAAATTAAAAATACTTGGAAATGGAGGAAAAGAAAAACAAAGCACACCAAATCTTATGGGATGTGGTGAAAGAAGTTCTCAAAGGGTAATTTATAGGTGAAAACATCTACATTAATAAAGCTCTCAAAGAAATATTATAACTACACATTCTTTAGACTTGAAAAAAAAAAGAAAATTATTCACTATCTTGAAGAACAAAATGATAAATATTAAACCAGACAAGGAAAAGAAAGATCAGAAAAACAATAGACTCAACTAACCCAATGTTTGTTCTTTGGAAAGATCAAAGAAATTGAGGAAATTTTAACTATATTGAGCAAGAAAAAAGGTAGGAGCCTCTAATTCCTAAAATCCAAAATGAATGTGAGATTATTATTAACCTTATAGAAGTAATGAGGATTATGTCAGAAGATGACAAACAATTGTATACCAATAAAACAGATAACCTAGATGAAATGGAAAAAATCATAGTATGACACAAGATTCCAAAACTGACTCAAAAAGAAATAGAAAGTATGAACAAAATTGTAACTAATAAAGAGATTGACTCAATAACAAAATCCTGATTAGTGAACAGACTAGAGAACTCCAAGACAGTGTTCCTCCAAAGAGACAGTGAAAACATGAGCAATACCTGTCAGAATCTTCTTTAATAGAAATCTAGAAAATAGTCAAACATCTAAAGCAACCAAGCAAATGCTCAATAAGAAGTAGGTGACTTATATATGGTAAGAGAGCACTGTGACACTTTAAGTTAGCTGCACTAATCTACTTTCCCAGTGTGGCAGTGGTCTTGAAGATCACATCCCACATTTTTACTGACATAACCTGGTTCCAGAGGTAGCAGAGTGAACTGTAATAACAAAGAATTGTGCTTGTCTGCTTTTATCTGTCTTGGTGTTCCCACAAGGTCTCAGGCATGGTGCTTGCCTAACATAATACTTTTAGGGCGGTATAGTGGTTAAGCAGAGGGCATTCAACAGAAACATTGAAAGGCAAATGAACAAGCCACCGCTGACTAGAAGAAAATATTAGAGTTGGAGGAAATTTAATGTGCATAAAGCCTTGGAAGAAAAGATGAAGAATTAATTTGGGTAACAGGGACTTTGACTAGTTGTCTTATATTACAGGGACCAAGGCAGGATGCATACTCAGAAAAGATGAGAAGAACATGAACATAAGCTTTCTCTTCCAGCCAATATTTTATTTTAGCTCTTATATAAGTCTTTTATCCATTTGCATTAAATTTTTCTATATCTGAATATATACCTTGAGCAAATTCCAATTTCATTCTTTTGCATGTGGATATACTACTGTTCCAGCAAAATTGAAAAATCGATTCTTTCCCTATTGAATGGTGTTGGCAACTTTTTTGAAATTAACTCTGACTGTGTGGATTGATTTCTGGACTCTTAATTCTATTCCATTGACTTATATGTATATCCTTCTGTCTGTTTTGATTACTGTAGCTTGTAGTAAGTTTGAAGATCAATAAAAGTGAACCCACTAACTTTATTTTGATTTTTTTGCAAGATTGTATACAGGAAAAAAGAAAAGAAAAAATGCTCTTCTAGTCTTTGCAGATTTGCTCTCATTGGAGTACTGCTTCAACACTTAGCCAGGCTTTTTACAACTCTGACTTTGTTTTCACTCCTTGTTTACATTGATATACATTAATGTAATAATGATAAATTACTTTATCACTGATGAATTGATGAGTTGAATTGTGTCCCCAAAATTATATGTTCAAATGTTAACCCCCTTCAAGTCCTGTGAATGTAATCATCTCTGAAATAGGGATTTTGAAGTTGTGATTAATATGATTCCAAACTGAACTAAGAAGGGCCCTGATCCTATATGACTGTTGTCCTTATAAGAAAAGGTGACATGCAATCATGAAGATAGAGATAGAAGTGTGGCAGCTTCAAGGCAAGGAAAAACAAGGCTTGACTGCAATCCATTAGAAACTAGGAGAGGTAGGGAAGAATTCCACTGTACAGGTATCTGAGGGATCATGGCCCTGCTGACACCTTTATTTTGGACTTCTAGCTCCATAGCTGGAAGACAATATTTTCTCTTGATTTAAGTCACCAATTTCATGATATACTGTAATGGCAGTCCAGGTAACTAATAAACTTTTTGGTGTTAAGTGGCATTTTTGAGGTGCTTGATGGTAAAACCCTTGATTACCACGAAATGCCTTCTGGTAGAAATGTGGATGTTAAGGGTATTTCTAGTGAGGGCTCAGAAAGAAGTAATGAGACAGAGAAAGCTTCTATCATCTAAGAGAATATATAGGTCACCATGAGCACAAAATTGCTAAAATATGAATGTTAAAGGAGTTTCTGGAGAGATTTCTTTTGGAAATCATAAGCATGATATTGGATACTGGAGCAAAGGTGATCCTTATTATAAAGTTGCAGATAACAAGGATAAATTATGTTTTGCTGGGTAGAAAGAAAAACTTGGAAAACTTGGGATGGATGTTTAGCAGAAGAGATTTACAAGAAAAATGTGGAAGGTTTTCCCTGGTTTCTTCTTCCTGCTAATAGTAAAGTATAAAAGGAAACAGATGGGTTGAGGAAAGAACTTCTAATAAAAAATGAACCAGCATTTAATTATATGGAATATTCTTAATGTTTTCAGGTAGTATGCTTTGAAGAGGCTGAGCCAAAAGTGTAGATGGAGAGCTATTTTATAGAAAGACTAACTGTGTAACTCATGGTTACAATCAAACATCTCAGCAGAAGCCAGAAATAAAGATGCTGTTATTCAGGAATGATTTTTTGGGGGACACTCTTGTCTCATAACTTGGATCCTCATGAATTTCATGGAGATTGAAAAAGGTTTTGAGACTTGTATACTAGCAGGAACACTGCCTACCTGGGCTGAAATGGTGAGGGAAAGGGAGAAATATAGGAAGAGTGCCTCCAACATAGGGGCCATTGATACAGGGGTCTGGGTCACAGGGAGCACCTCAGGCTGACAGAGTGGTGAATCCACTGCTGGTGGGCCAGGAGGACAGAGAATTGAGGCCCTGAGGATTATTCTCAGACCTTGAAATCTAATGAAATTTGCCCTGATAAGTTTCTGATTTTCTTAGCAATGTAATCTCTTTTGTTTTCCTTCCAATTTCTCCCTTTTGGAATGGAAAAATTTATACTATGCCTGTTTCCCAATTGTATTTTGAAAGCAGATAATTTGTTTCCTGGTTTTTATATAAAGGTACCAGAGGAATTTTGCCCCAGGATAAACCATGTAAATTTTGGTATGATTTTTCTTTCTAGATGTATGGAAATATTGTATGAGTATTTAACGGGAATCACATAGTGCCTTATATCAATTTGGGGTGAAATGATATTTTTGCTATGCTGATTCTCCCAGTAAATGAACATGTATTGAATCTTTATTTATTTATTCTTTGACTTATTCCATCAATGTTTTTTATTTTCAGCATATTTTTCCTGTACTTATTTTGTATATGTTTTTTTTAATATACTCCTAAATATTTCATTTTATTTTGAGTGATACCAATAGTGTTTATGTTCTACTTTTTCAAAAACCTTTTTATTTTAAAGCAGTTTTAGATTTGTGGAAAAATTGCAAAGATAGTATAGCAAGTTCCTTTATAAACCATCCATAGCTAATATACTATTACAATCTTATATTACTATGTTATATTTGTCACAATAAATGAATCATTTATATCAATGGAAATTGTCATTAACAAAATTGCACACTTTCAAATATTTCTCAGGGTTTTACCTAATGTCTTTCTTCTCCAAGATCCTATCCAGTAAGCTACATTACTTTTAATAGTCATGTGTCTTTAGACTTCTCTTTGCTGTGAGTCTATCTCAAACTATGCTTGTTTTTGATGACATTGACAGTTTGGAAGACTACTGTTTAGGAACTGCATAGAGTGTTTCTCTTTAGATATGGATCTGATATTTTTCATATGGTTAGCCTTGGGCAATGTGTTTTATTGAGAAAGACCACAGAGGTGCAGTACCATCTTCATCACATTATATAAAGGGCACATACTACCAATATGACTTATCACATTTAATATTACCTTGATAACTTTAATTAGGTTGCATTACTCATGTTTCCCATTAAAAAGTTACTCTGTTTTTTACTTCTTTCCATACTGGACTTGTCTGAGTGAAGTCACTAGGAAAAAGCTGCACTTAAGGAGTGTGAAGTTGTATTTCTTCTCCTTGAGGGCAGAGTGTCTACATAAATTATGTGGCAGTTTTCTGCATGAGATATTTGTCTATTCTCTCCCATTAATTCATGTAATAAATTATTTCTTTATATCAGTATGGCCTTATGGATATTTTATAGTTTGTGTGCTAACTATACTACTATATAGTAGTATACTACTCCTTTGTATTTCCTTGGTAAGATTGCTCCATTTTTGATGATTAGGAGCTTTTTCATTTAACTCCTAGATCCCTTTTTTTACACCCTCATCTTTTATTTCCCTTTTTTTTTTTTAACTTCTGACACTACACTATTCTTCTCACTCATCTTGTATATTTCCTGCCCTAGTCTTAGAATAAACCATTTGTCCAAGGAGTCCTGGGTTCTGTTATTCAAGAATGATATGAAAAGCAGTATATTGGTGAAAAATATACTCCTTGCCATTTTGTTGTCATTACTTCTAGGCCATCTTTGCTGACAAAATATAGACATCTATTTGAGTATACTAACCCCTATAAATACATGTGTCTATAAATACATGTATATATAGTTAGATATAAGTTCACATTAAAGATGCCAACTCTCATTTATTACCAAACAGATCACTCTACTCTCCCCCCTTTATTTATACCATCCCTCTCTCAGATTGTGAGAATCTGAGCTCCCACAATCTGCCATTCAATTATATAATTTTGCAGTATCAGTATCTGAATTATTAACTCATGACCATGTGATAAACAACTTTGTCACCTAGAGATTAGTACTTATGTGCATTTTCACTTGATTTAGTTTTACAGATTTCATTCATTTAAAAAATCATTTAGAACACCAACTTTTCTCCACTCCTTAATGGAGGTAGTTTCATATATATTTTTAGTTTATTTTCTCACATACTGTATTCTATTCTGGCATCCTCCAAACACCTTTATTAGTATTTTGTTTAATTAGTATAAAGTAAAGTTTACCCTTTGTTCTACAAAGATCAAAAAGTTTTGTCAAATGCACAATAACGTGTCTAACATTACAGTTTTATACAGAATAGTTTCATCTTATACATTTCCCTATGCTGTAGCTGTTTCAACCATCTTTGCCTACCAGCTAAACCTGACATCCTTTGCTTGTTTTATCATCTATATATTTTGCCTTTTCCATAACTTCACATGATTAGAATCTTACAATATATAATCTTATCAGACTTGTTTCTTTTGCTTTGAAATATGAAATTACGATCCACCCATGTCTGTCTGTGGTTTAATAGCACATTTTAAAAAATATGCTGGATAATATTCAATCTTATTTATATACTGCCACTTACCTATTTAAAGAACACCTTGACTGCTTCTATTATCTAGTGATTATGAATAAACCAGCATTTGCCTGCTTGTTTTGTGGATATGTCTTCAAATCAGTTGGATAAAAATCTAAGAGTATGATTCCTAGATCCTATCATAAAATTGTGTTTTGCTTTGTAAGAAAATGTCAAACTTTCTTCCAAAATGACTGTCATTTTTGCATTCCCATGAACAAATTGGTGAGCACTCTTACTGCTCTTTGTTTTAATTTCCTAGAGGCCAATATACATGCCATGCAAATATTTAGCTTAAACAATGGTAATTTATTGCCTCAATAAATTTAGTAAAAGCCCTAAATCAAGGTGTCATCAAAGTGATGCTTTCTTCCAGAAGACTGTGGCAATGTGGACCAGATATAAGTGATCCTTGTTTCTTGGCTTTTATATGACATGAAAATGCACATGACAGTCTCTCCTGGCTTCTGCATCTTCTCTGTGGTTCCATCGACTTGCAGCTTCTGGATTCTCCTTCAAACTTTCTCTCTCTCTTTGACGTTTCTTATAAGGCCTTCAGTAAAAGGATTAAGAACCATCCTGATTCAACTGGGTCTTACCTTAGGTGAAGTAACTTCATCAAAAGATTCCATTTACAAGCATTTGCACACGCAACAATGGAATGTTTAAGAACGTGTTTTTCATGACAGCAATAGAAATAATAGGTTAAATGTTCATTAGTATGAGACTGGTTAAATAAGCACAGGCATAAAAGAGAGTCAACTTTACTATAGAAAAAAATTAAACATGGCTGTATATAGCTGCATTTTTACATATCATTTGCAATATAAAAATTATCTTGATCTGTGCATTAACAGAGTCTGGAAGTATGTACAAGAAATGGTATATTTGGGGAACTTTGTTTTAGCATGACAGCTTTATTGAGATACAACTTAAGTATCATACAATTAAGCCTTTAAAAGTGTGCATTTCAGTGGGTACATTTAGAGAGTTGTGCAACATTAATCACACTTTAGTTTTAGAAAATGTTCATCATACATGAAGAAATTCCCATTAGCAGTTCCTCCCCACTCCCCTATCCTTCTGGTTCCTGGCAATGACTAATTACATTCTTTTTCTATGGATTTGCCTCTTCTGGAGAGAAAGTATAAGTGGAATAATACAATTTATGGTCTTTTATCACTGAGAATAATATCTGGCTTTTATAACTGATCATAATGTATTCAATGTTCATCCATATTGTTTACTGTATCAGTAATTTGGGAGAGAGAAACTGGAGGCTAATGAAAGGATCTTGCTTTTCATTTGGAACTTTTCTGTATTTTTTTGCTTTTCAAATATGTACTCAATTTAACAGGATTGTGTGATTGTAAGACCAACTCTTATTTTATTATTTTTTCCATTGTGTATGCATCTGTATCTATAGATATATACAAATACATACATCCATTTAATTATCACTTATAAAATACTAAGAAAAAATCTATGCAAGACACAATATATTTCTGTCTACCAAGGAAATATACATAGCTAAAGTAATATTAACTGTTATCTAAAAACAGATAAGCCATGAAAAACTGGTTCAATCCAAGGATCAAAATTATTTTCATGATAAGAAATCAATATTTTCTCTAATTAAATTAACAATTTAACAATATATTTACCTTTAATAAAAATGAGCATGAAGTTAAAAGGTAAAAATGACACATTTCCAATAAATAAGATATAAGAAGAGTGTAGTTGTTATACAATATTTTTCTGCATTTTTTAGGTAAAATTAGATATGTGAAATAAATATAGAATCTGAAAATTTAAAAAAGCAGACAAAATTGATTTTGTTCTTATATGATTATTATTGCATACCTGGAAAATTCAAAATAACCTATTGAAACAATAACATAATTCAGTAATTGACTCAAAAAAGTACATTAATAAATTAACTGTCATTTATATATATTCAGGCCACTAATATCTATGAAGTATAATGGAAGAATGGATCCAAACTAGATTGAAAAATGAATAGTCAAATGTTTTGTAAAAGAATCAAAGAAGAATTATACAGCGCTGCTAAAGAAAAAAAATTACTCCTGAGTAATTTTTAGACAAAAGATGGGTATTTGAAAGTAACCTTGAATTTAGATATCATGACCCAAAATATGGTGCAATAGACAATCCTTTTCAAGCAAGACTCCAAAGCCAGAAGCCAAAAAATAAAGAGATATTATATGTAATTGGATTCAACAAAATCTTGTGAGCAATATATTATCAAAAATAAAGTACAAACCTAGCTTTTTATATATGGTAGGCATGAGATGGATATTCCACATTTCTCAATATTTAGGAGAAATAAAAAATCAATGAACATAGTGAAAAGTTATGGAAGGATATGTTATATAAAAATTAAGATAAATGGCTAATGTATTTTTTGAATCTTAGTCTTACGATTAGATATAGGCACATTAAAACAATGAGGCAGTATATAATTCTAATGAAACCGTTAAGGAATGTTAGCACCAGATACAAAGCTACAATAACTTGTGCCTTTTCAGATTTCTTTGCAGCTCTGGAAATAAATGGGTATTCCTTTAATGTCCCTAACTTCTGATGAGGACAAATGTTGTAATTAATTTGGTTCTATCCCGAGGGTTTTCCCTTACTCAACTCAAGGAGGGTTACTTTAAAATTAGGAGGATGCTTAGGCCAGTAATCCATGGTTCTTAGTCTACTCTCTCTGGGGAGGTTGTTTATAAGATCATGAACTGCACCTGAAGGAATCTGTCTAAGAAAAGACATTCCTTGGTTTTCACGCATTTTGAGACGCATTTTGCTTTGCAACCCTAGTCAGATGTCTTCATTTCTGTAAGTACTAATTTTCTCATCTTTAAAGTGGGGATAATAGGTCTGCTATGAAGCTCAGAAGAGGTAACCTGAGTAAGGTGGACACAGTAATAGTGTAATGGGCATTAGCTCTTAGTTTATCTTCTGGAAATTCAGGAGAAGAGATAGAGAGGAGGGCACTCCACAAAATCATCTCTTTGCCAGCTGCTGGAACTTTGTGTACCCCATCCACTGAAGGAATAAAGATACATTGGGTTGTGACATCTGCTAAGCAAGGAGAAGCACAATGTTGAAGAGGAGGGTCAGTGTGTCACCTCTGCAGTAGCTTATTTTATTTTATTATTAAAGAAACTTTAGATTACATAAATGTTACATTGAAAATATAGGGGATTCCTATATACCCCGCCCCCTCCCTCTCCCACACTTTTCCCTATTAACATCTTTCATTAATGTAGTTTTTAATGACAGTAATCAGAGATACAGCTGAGTATGTCTGGTGCCATAATATTGTAACAAACATTTTAGCAAGTGAACACAATCCTGAGGTTTAGAATGAGTCCTCCTGGATTGAAATCCTCACTCTACCTTGCACTGACAGTATGAGTCGGGCTGATTCTTTAAGCTCTCTAAAAGTCTGATCCCTCCATGTAATGGGAATATCATGGGTGGTTTTGAACATTGTTGTATATTATATTAAAGAATGCATGGGAATATCACGGAATGTGGCTCTTACAGGGTAAGTGATCAAATCTGTCATTTACTCACTAGTGTATTTCTCAAGCTATCAATTCTT
>JAQZBX010027287.1:0-28455 GCA_029593785.1 Cabassous unicinctus
CCATTGTATAGGTTTAATAACAAATTAGACACAGCAGAAAACAGAATTAGTGATTTCAAAGACAAGGCACCAGGAAATTCCAAACTAAAGCACAAAGAGAAAAAATAAAGGAAAGATAGAGCAGTTCACAAGAAATATATGAGATACAGTCAAATGGTCTAGCATACATATAATTGGAATCCCAGAAGCAGAGGAGAAACTAAATAGGGCAGAAGAAGTACTTGAGGAAAGAAAGGCAGAGAATTTTCCCAAACGTGAAAGTATCAAGCCATATTTTCGAAACCCTCAAGAATCCAAACCAGCATAAGTACAATGAGAACACACCTAGGTAGTGATAAACATTTAAGTTCTAAATTTTATTATTACAAACACAGCTATTATGAAGTCTTTTACACACATATTTCTATACAAATGTGAGTATTTTGTTAGTGGGGAAAAGATATAATAGTTAATAGATGGTGCTAGAACATCACCTGGAAGAGTTACAATTCCAAAAAGTCGTTGGAAAAGTAACTATAGACCTCTCCCTCACATTTTTCTAAATAAAATCCCCAGATTCATTACCAAGCAATGCACACATACTTACACACACATTATAAAAATATTAGAAGAAAATATTATATTTTTATCATCTTCCAAACATAGCTCAGCAATTCCCTCCTCAGTCTGGCCCAGTCCTGGGTTGACTCTGGCCCCAGCAAAAGGAATGTAAGAGGCCTCATGGTTGTCATTGTTGAATTAATCCTGGTGTCATCCAAAAAATTTTTGGATGGGTAATGCGCTTACTCTTTCATCCTTTTTGGAAACCATGATCAGAAGTAGACTAACTTCAGGCTAATGCCATTGGACCTTTTATTACTAGAATGCCTGTGCCTTAATGAGAAGATCCCCAACCTCTCTGGGTGGCAGAACTTACCTGGGATCATCACTTGGTTGTACTCTGGGTTTTTAAATTGCTGTTTTTTGAATTTTTTTATTTTTATGAAATAAAGACCAGAACCACCTGAAGCTCTCAAATATCTGAGGGATAATTACCTAAAAAATATCTGTTCAACTGCTGAATCAAACACTGAGTACAAAACTTTGGCATAAAAATTAAAATTCAAATAAAAAATATTCAACTAACTTAGAAAATTGATCTATCTCCCTTCCTTATCTCCCACTTACAAGCTAGTATATAGTGTGTGCAGGAGAAGGTAATTGTTTTACCTTTTAGCTTAGCAGATTCAACTTTCTGAAGGAGAAAAACGGTTTGGATAACTTGAACAAAACCAACTTATTTATTCTCTCTGTCTTTTCATTTTTAAATTAAAGAGAGTTATATATTGAAATAAATTAACTCTTTTTACAGTTAATCACTTATTAAAGATTTTTGTTATCTATGGGAACATGGATTAAACTGTTCTGAGACACTTGCCATAAAAATGTGTAAGGTTTCAAAGAATCGCCGTTTCTTCTGTTAGTTCATAAATGCAGGTAAAATCAAATAATCAAAAACTATTTTTAATTTTTTAGAGTTAAGAGAGTCTGTATTCTCTCCTATTGAAAGAAAAAGAGATACATGTTCAAATTACCTTGTGTATCTGTGTAAGGAGGATGGGGCTATTTTTGGATGGATCTACAGAGAGTTTGAAAAATGTTGGGGGCAATATATTTCTCCCCAATCCTTATATCTCCTTCCATATGGAAGGACTCAATTAGTATAACTTCTGTGCTTTTTTCTCATTCAATGTCAATAGTAGCCAATGACTAATCTGATTGGAAAATTTGGGAAGAAAAACCTGGTCATGCTTGACGGGACCTATACCTGTATTTGTTGGGAACAAGTTGCCCATGTTAAGCAGTTTTTCTTTGCTCCTCCATGCCATAAGTCTTGCCTCCCCTCATACTGAGGCCTATTAAGATTTTTTTTTTTTTAATTTTTATTCTGAAATAATTTCAAACTTAAAGGAAAGTTGCAAAAACAATACATAACCCATACAGAGAACTTCAACATATCCTCCCCCAGATTTCCAGATCCACCAACTTTTAATAATTTGCCACACTTGCTGTATCATTCTATCTATTCATTTTCTGTCTATCTTTTTATTTCCCAAACATTTGAGAATAGGCTGTATGCACCATGTTCCCTGAACACTTAATACTTCCACATACATTTCCTAACAACAGGGATATTCACTTATGCAACCACCTTAAATACAGTTTCCAAGCTCAGGAAATTTAACATTGCTATAAAGCTTACAGTCTATACTCCAATATTTTCATACGTCCCAATAATGGAGGGTCTTTTCTCCTCCATTATTAGATCCAGTCCAGGATCATGTATTGCCCTTGGTAGTTAGTATCTTTAATCTCTCCTTTTTTCTAAAATTGTGGCAACACATATACCTCAGCCACTCCCATACACACAATTCAGTGGGATTAATTACACACACAATGCTGTGCTCCTCACCACCATCCATTACCAGAACTTTCCCATCACCCCAAACAGAAACTCTGCACCCATGGGCATTAAATTCCCCCTCTCCTTCCTCCCCCACCCCAGCAACCTGGACTCTACTTTCTGACGCTATGAATTTGCACATTCTAGCTATTTCATACATATATCTGTCCCTCTCAACATCTGTTTCATTCAACATAATGACTTCAAGTTTCATTCATGTAGCAGCATCATACCCTGACTCCTCTGTAGGGCTGAACAATATTCCACTGTATGGGAAGCGGATGTGGCTTGAGCAGTTGGGTGCCCGCCTACCACATGGGAGGTCCCAGGTTCTGTTCCCGGTGCCTCCTAAAGAAGACGAGCAAGACAGCTAGTTGACACCACAGGCTGGCGCAGCAAGCTGAGGCAACAATATGATGCAACAAAGAGTCACAACAAGGAAGCAACAATGAGAGATACAACAAGCAGGGAGCGGAGGTGGCTCAATCGATTGGGCACCTCCCTCCCACATGGGAGGTCCCGAGTTCAATTCCTGGTGCCTCCTAAAAAGAAGACATGAAAACAATGAGGGGAGGGGGATGAATAAATAAAAATAAATCTTTAAAAATTTATATATTCCACTGTATGTAGACACTACATTCTGTTTATCCATTCACCTGCTAATGGACCTTTGGGATATGAGGCCTATTATGATTAATGTTGCCTAGACTGGGTGGGTAAGTCTATTTAATTCAGGGGATCTTACTGGGCCCATTTGTCTCTCTCTCCCTAAGCTACAGTCCCTAACTTATCTTTTATCAGTATTAAAGGTGTTATTTTGGTCTCCATTGGATTCTCTGATCTTTTTTCTAAATTTTTTCAGTAACTAGACAGGGAAAAGTCATGCTATTTATTAGGATTTATTTTTTGGAGTTCTCAAGGCAGTACATAGAAGAATCTTATGCAAGCACACAGTCAGCCCCATGTATAATAAGCTCTAGTGCCCCGGAAGCTATTGAAGTGATGTAGATAGCTTGCAATTGCTCCTAAAAGGCAGAAGATTCTCCCTTCTGCTTCTCTTTCATGACTTCATTTTATTGCTTCAATTTCTTCCTACTGCTATCACCTTTTTTTGTAAGCCTCACATTCAAAACTTCCCAAGTGTCTTCTATTGAAATGGTTTGTCTGTATCCAATGTGGAGTGACCTCATTTTCTAGCTAAAGGTCTAGAATCAAACTACTGTCAGAGGCCACTGGTCTCTCTTATGTCCAGGTTATAAATGTGTGCCTTTAGCTAAGATGCTGGTTATGCTCCAATGAACCTGAGTGAAAGAGTTGCATAGGAAATCACATAGACTCATCCTACACAGGGAATGATGGGTATGTAAGACTTTTATGGACGTCCCAATGTAAAATTATAATATAAACTTAGCTTAACAAATTCCACCATAATGTTGAAAACAAGTTTTCCTAATTCTAATAAAACTTACATCCTATTCTATGCACTGAAGATTTGGTTCTTAAAATTAAAATAAGTACATGAAATTTGAAAACTGACTATGAACTGTATCGTCATTTTCCAAAGAATAAATAATTATTTGGTATTGATGTATTAATTCAAGATTATTTTGTTCAGTAAGAAGAGATACAGTGTCAGTTAACTGTATAAGATTTTTCTCTATAGTTAGCAATATTTCTGATTTCAACATGATAAAAACAGGCAAATATTACAGCCTATGTCATAATGATTTCATCATCATAATGATTTATTTCTGCATTAACTCTTGACTATTCATGCCTAAACTTACTTTTCGTAAAAATTTTTCTTTGTAAACTATCATTTCTTCTGGGTTTATTCTGCTATAAGTGAAAGAATTGCCAAGGCTTATTTTCAAAAGACTTCTTGGATGCAGCAGATCGCACTCAATGGTTGAGCGCCTGCTTTGCGTGTATGAGGCCCCAGGTTCAATCCCCAGTACCTCCTAAAAAATAAAAAAAAAGTTTCTTGTGAAGAGGTATTTCAATAATTTCCATGTATTTGTGTCTACTGGCTAAAACACTTAGTTGCCAACAGAATTTTTGTATGGTTCAAAATTAATAAATACTCTGTTAACTCAATGTCAATTTCAACCCCCTTCTACTTATCCTTTTCTTCTATGAAACTAGAAAGCTAAAGACTCCCTTGCAGCTAGAGCAGGTCATGTGACATAACCAGAAGTCTGCTGGTGCTGTCTCCCTTCCTTCTCCCTTTTTCCTTCCAGGAATACCGTGATGCCTGGGGTGCTGCAGCCATTGCTAAGGACAGCAGAGCAGGGTGAGAGAAGGAGCCTGTTCCTTGGCATCATTATTGAGCCACAACACCAGCCATGGTTTGTTTACTCCCCAATTTCCTGTGGTGTGGGACTAATATACTCCTTTCTGTCCGACCACTGTTTCTTTAGGTTTCCTGGTACTTGAAGCTGAACACAACACTAACTGCTTTATCCCTTTGCTGGCATTCTGGTCAGTTTCTCAAAGTCATCTAATTGACAAAAATGCATACTGGGTATTAGTCAGGGTAGGCTGGCTGCTACATCAGATCATTGCAAATCTCATTGGCTTAACAAAATTAAATTTTATGACTCATTCATATCACAGTCTTTTTAGGTGTTTGGAAGGTGACCTTCCAAGCAGTGATTCAGAAATGAGACTTTTTCCATCTTGTCCTCTAGATGCTCTGCATTGGATTAGAAGCATGGGAGAAGAGAGAGCAAGGAGAGTGTTCAGAGATGTTTAAGGGGCCAGGACAAGACACTGTGTCCATTGACTAGTACCTAAGCCTACAACCGACCTAATTAACTAGAGGGAAAATTGGAGAATAGTTTAGCTAAGTATCCACCAGGACGATGAAATGGGTCTGATGAACACAAAGCATTGTTTCCTATGGATTATAGACTCATAAAATGCTAGCTCAGGGGATGACAAACTATGGCCCATGGGCCAAATATGGCCCACTGTCTATTTTTGTAAATAAAGCTTGATTAGAGCACAGCCACACTTACTTATTTACATATTGTCTGTGACCACTCTCACACTACAATCGCAGAGTTAACCCACTGTTACAGAGACCAAATCTTCCACAAAGCCTAAAATATTTATTATCTGGTACTTTACAAAAAAGGTTTGCCAATCCCAGGTATAGAGTGATAACTTTAAGCAGTACTTTTCACTCCTCTTATTTCTGGTAGAACTATAATAGAAAAAAAAATTGCTTAAATTATAGTCTACAGAGAAATAAAATGAGTTTTCAAATATTCATTTAAAGTTTTTATGCCTTGCACCTTTTCAGGATTGATAATAGTGTATAATGAGAACAAACTAAAATGTCAAATGCTGATTTCTTCAAACATTTATGCTTTTATCTTTTATTATTTTTCCAATTTTATGCTTTACTATGAAAGTTAAATCTCCAGATAATTTTAAACTTTATACATGCTTTATATTCATAATAGCATTCTACTATTAGCTCATTTTCATTTGTTTTTATACATTCTTTCTTTTAAAGTATAATTCCTAATTACTTTATTTCACAGGCCCTTAGCCAACTATTTCCCAAATTATTTCCACAATGTTAATCTCTTGGGGCAGTGGTTCTTCTGATTCCTCCAATGTTTCTTTTAGTCTTAACCAAGTATAATGCATTGTGTTTTGTTACCTTTTTCCTTGTTTCCCTCTTTCTTCATACATGCTGGCAAAAATCTTAGCTGTATCATTTTCCTCTTCCTGGAAGTTCTCCTACTCAGCTCCCTGGGCAGAGTTTTCAGTGGTCAGTGTGGTCGGAGATGAGGAAAAAACAGAAATAGAAATGAGATTATTTGTGATAAATCTGCCTATGAAAGGAAGAAGGATAACAGCATAACAGTGGACGGGATAGGGGGTGTATTAGTCAGGGTTCCCTGGGGAAACAAAACTGACAGAAGATATCTATAAATATTATGAGATTTTTATAATCCCCTCATGTGACGGTGGGGATGGGCAAGTCCAGATTCCATAAGGCAGGCTGCAAGCTGGGAACTCCGATGAAGATTTTCTATGATTTCTCCAGGAGAAGTTGGCTAGCTGAAGTGGAGATGGAAATTCTCTCCTCTTCTGACTGCTAAAATCATCATTCTTCCTTTTCAAACCTCCAACTGTTTGGATGAGAGTTCTCTAATTGCTGAAGGCAATCTCCTAAATTGATTTTAGATTTAATCAGCGATAGAGGCAATCAACTTACTGATGATTTAAATCCATGAACTATCCTCACAGTAACAATCAGGCCAGGGCTTGCTTGAGCAAACCACTGGGCACCATCACCTGGCCAAGTTGACAGATGAGCTTAACCATCACAGGCGGAATCTAATGAAGTTTTATTGTCACTGTTGTCTTCCTCCAAGGTTTTTCATGGCCACATGATGACTTGGTGGTGTCCTTTACCCACCTATATTAATAACATAAGTCACCATTGTTGGGCAGAATAAGTTTCCTTACCATAATGATCAAACTACTCCAACATCAGCTTTTTATCATATTCTCTTACTGATTTTATATTTTCTTCATTTACTTACAGTCCATATTATTCAAGAAAATATTTAAAGTGATACTTCCTTTGTTGATGGAGAAGTGAAAGTTGGAATACTATGTCAATAAACTCTTTTCCTCAAAAAAAAAAAATATATATATATAAAAAATGATATTTTAATAGTCAAAACAGTGTTTTGAATTCTTGAGTTCCGTAGGTTAGTTTTCTGCTGATCAGCCAAAGAATATGGCCATTATAGACTATAATAACTTCTCAAAGAAATGGTACAAAGAATGGAGAAATGTCACAAAGTTATTCTAGATTTTTGTGAAAAATAAAGATTACGTAACAGTTTAAATTAGGACTTAAAGACATCATCCAGCAAAGTCAGTATATCCCCTTCCAGGAGCTAAACTGAAAAGTTGAAAAAGCCATCCAATGTAGTGACAGCATATACAATAAAGCATTGGGAAAAATTGTGAAAGACTTTGAATTGAGATGAAAAAATTAAAAAAAAGACTAGTGTGTGTCCCGTGAGCAGACCCTTCCGGATTACCTCTGCCTTTCATCATATTGGCGCTATTTCACACTCTGTAAATTGGAGTAGATACCTGTCCACAGAAATGAAAATGATGTGTCCAGTGGAACACAAATGATGACTGTCCTGTGGATAGACCCCTTTAACATCCTTATGTAAATTCTGTCCAGCATTCCTCATCTGACTATATATGTCCATTACTTTAAATACTCCTTTGAACTAGTTATCACATTTTACTGGTTCCCCCATAAATTAAAGATTGAAATAAAATCTTTGAGACATTCTTGTGTCTCATGAGAGTACTATTGCATCCTCCCTTAAAATTATCTTTTAACTGAAGAAACTAAAATTTTTCCTCTATCTTCACTTATACTTTCATGTGTACTTTCTATTTGATTGGGGCATTCTCTTTACCTCTAATGACAAAGATTGGAAGTAACCTGAGAATAGGGTTTTGCTCAATCTCACGTTTCCTGCCCTGCAGAGTTAGTTCTGCACATATTTAGCTGTTAGATTGAAATTACAATGAAGAGAGACATCCTAAGAAAGAGCTTTCATCAATTCTCAACTCCATTAAAAATTCTCCACCATGTTTGCAAAAAGATTGCTTTCAAGAGACAACCACAGATCTTATTTTATAAAGACAAACATTGTCTAATTATTACTGAAGGTTTTCAAAAAAAGAAGGTTGTACCTGACTGCATTTCCTTTCCCTGATCAAACATATCAGGTGATTGGAAATGGAGAGCAAAGCTCTACCAACGGCCTTGTAAAAGAGCTGTTGGGATTTCCCCCAGTCCAGTAGATTATACACATTAAAGATCATTTCCCAGAGGCCCTCCATTTCCTCTTCTCAGATGCCCTCCACCCTTTGGCATTTCACACTTTCCAGTACTAACCCCAGGTGCTCAGGGTTTCCATGCAATCCTTTGGCTCCCGGAAACTCCCCTGGCAGCACTCAACCTCTGGCTAGTAGCGCAACTCTTAAGCACCAGCGTTTTCAGCGTTCTGCAAGAAAAGCAGCGGGGTTTGAATCCAGATTCCACTTAACCTCTCTAAGCCTCAGTAGGCAGTTTTTCTTCACGATGTTTTTAATGAAGAGTAATTAAGTTAGCAAGCGTTAATTACTTAGCACAAAGCCTAGTGCATCGGAAGCATGTAACCAGTGTTAGCTATTATGATTTTCCTTCCCTTTGTGTCGCCTGTCCCCCTTTCCTTTATTAAAATCCACTTGTTTCAAGCCAGGATGCTAAAATGACACATTAGCTCACAATGAGATGATGAGAAGGAACAGATATTTAATGTTTGAAAGGTCGTGTTCTTTGCATGCATCATCTCACATAATTCCCACAATCATCTTTTCAACAGAAGCATTTAATCATGCTCTGTTTTGCAAATAGGTTAAATGATTTATCCCATATCTCACAGCTGGACCATGGCAGAGCCTGCCTCAGAAATTCCTCCTTTCTGGTGTCAAATCACATGATCTCAGTGCCCCCATATTATCTGTCCTTCCTCAAAAACTTATGTTCACCTCTTCTCTGCCTCATGCCACTCAGTCCTCAAACTCTCAAGGTCCAGATAATAAATAATTTAGGCTTTGCAGACCACATATCTCTGTCATAGTAGCTGAAAGCAGCCATAGATAAGAAGTAAATGATTAAGTGTGGCTGTGTTCCAATAAAACTTTATTTACAAAAACAGGTAGGTAGTGGGCCAGATTTGGCCCCCAGGCAGGAGTATACTGACGACTAACATGGATAATAACTCCAAATGGAAGGTTCGGGCATCACAGAGCCAAGCACAGAAGAGATATTTTTAGGGCTTTTCTAATAATAACTGCTACGGTAGTATTTATTTAGTGCTAATTACAGGGTGCAAAGTATGTGCATAGATATCTCATTCATCTTATCACTAAAACTCCCCATGAGGTAGGTACCTCCATTCCATCGATGAGGCAGAGATCAGTTAAATAACTTGCCAAAAACTCTCAGCAGGAAGTGCCAAGAGCTGAGGTCAGAAGTCAAGGACCCTCTTAACCACTTCCTACTCAATCCTGCTTCCCTCAAGAGCAATTCTCCCAACTCTCATGCATCAACTTCTTGAGAGGCAATGCCACATAGTGTTTAAGAGCATGCAGGGCCGTGGGGTCAGACTTCCTGGGTTCAAATCCCCACTCCAGCTCTTCCTAGCTGTGGAAAATGGGGGTAATAGGACCTGCTTATAGTGTTTTGTTAGAATTAATACATGAATACTTGGAAGAGTGGCTGACACATAACTAGCTCCCAATAGATGCTAAAGCTAGATCGTCTTAAAAAGCAATAAAATAAAAGCAGTGTGTGTACTGGGCCATCCTGGGGATGCTATTGGCCCATAGACTTTTTCTGCAAAGGGGCAGGTAGTAAATATCTTTGGGCTTTGAAGGTCAAATGAGGTCTCTGTTCAATTGCTCCTCCTTTTGTCTTTTTACATCTCTTTGAAAATATAAAAACACTCTTAGTTCATGGGTCTCACAAAACAGGCCAAACTGAGTACACAGGCCGAGGCATCACTTTATTTATATTTACCAAAAAGAAGCTAAACAGTATAATGACACAACTGGTTAAGGTCAGTTTGTGACAAATGTGATCATTCTATGTATTCTATACCCACACTTGTCTCATCTGCAATTATATTAGGTTGGGCCATAGGGAATTGCCATTTCTGTAGGTCAAAACACTCAGTTATTGGCAATTTCCGATGGCTCACTCTAACAGTTCAGGCATCTGAGCCAAACCTGGATCCCTCATTGTCTTATCTCTCTGTTTTCCTCTGGAAGATGTCAATTAAGTTATTTCCATGGAAAATAAAACCCACCAAACCTCATGTTTGGTATAAAGGAAGGCAAAATATATGAGAGAATTTGTTTTAACTTTCCAACCAATTATCTCACAAGTGGAAACATTTCTTCCACCTTGTTTTCTAGCTTCTTCCCTAATTGCCTCTTTCCCTGCTTTTGGATTTAGGGCATCATCATTTTTCTAACTTGCTTGGGTTTATTTTTTCCACACTTAGGAGATTCTACAGGCTGCCAAGTTGCACAGTGGTAAGAACAATGGATTGTTCTGTGTAAATGATAATGGAAAGAGATTGAGCAGGTGGGAGATCTGGAGACAACGTGAACTTAGGGCCTGGGGAACGCTTTCTATGCCCAAACCTCATAGCGAGAACATCTGGTACTATGTGCAGCTGCAAAATGAGCCGATTAAAAAAAATAGACAAGGCCTGTTGTACAAAGGGGAAACCATGGTTTTCGTTATTTCAAGGTTGCATGCGCTCCCTCTTCTGTCAACCTTAAGGATTTGTGTTCGTCCCCTCTAGTCTTCACCTAAGTAAAATATTGATCCAAAATAAAGTTCTTCACCTGTGGAAGCTTAAATTATTGAAGCCCCAGGTAAGAAGACAGTGACATTCCAGGGGTAGTGGGTGCCGTAGATTAAATGAATGCTCCAGAGTGGTGGTGGAAGCCGTAGCTCTGCGCTATTTGGGAGGCCGAGCCACTTCACTGCAAACATGGGCCAGTTTCCTGTGGTTCGTTTCTTATTCTAAAGGCTTTAAGTAATTTGCTGTGCATGGAGTCATAGCCAGATGACATCCTTGTCTGCAAAGGCTTGAAGCTTCTCATTCAAACAACCCAGTGCCAGCCCACTGGATTCATGACACTGATGGAAATCCACCAGAAAACAAGGGGCTTAGAATGAGTTTATTCATCTCGCTGTTTTATGTTGCCTTTTTCATCTGAATCCATTTTAAAAATGCAAGGTTTTTCAAAATACATTGTTGGGGCCTTCATTTTTGAGTGAGGCACTGCGAACTTCTAACATACGGATCTCGTCTATGAATCAGATAACTTGTGATGTGGTGACCCAGGCCTTCTGGATAATCTGAGTGACTTGGAAACAAAGTATAGAGAATAACTACAAATTGGTCCTTTTTTACCTGTTCCTACTGCAATGCTTTGTATCATTTTGCAGCCCAAATCATAATGACCCCAACCGTGTTCAAGAAGTACTTGGAAGAGGAGATTTCCATCTGAGTCAGAGTATGGCTAAGTCTACCTGTAGCAAAGCCATAATGATGCCACAGCCCTGGAGATCTGGGGATATTACCTGATGTCTATGATTTTGGTGAAAAGTGACAAAAGATGCTGACACACCACTTTCTCAGAAAGCATGATTGACCAGCAAAAGGACTGGGTTCTTGGTAAAACATCACTTTGTAATGTTAATTTAGTATGGGTATTCTGGTATGACTGGATTTAGGAAATTTTGAGGGAGGCAGAAAGGTGAAATAGCATGAACAGGCCAAGGTTCCACTGCAGAACATCCCCCGGCCCAGTGACAGCATGCACATTGTCAAAATTTTTGACAGCAATGGTCTGGGCTTATGAGAGGAGAGAAGATGGCAAAGAATAAGGCTAAAATTTGATCTTCCATCAAGATTTGTCACGTGGATACACTTATCCAGTGGTCTGGGAGCCACAAATAGGCAATACCCAATCCTCAAATCCTTCTATTTACAAACGAAAACTTTCTGTGACAATGTTTATGGAAACAACTATACAAAATTAGCCACCTACTATTATTTATAACAATATGACTTTTGGGAAAAGTAGTTTTTCTTACTTCTGATTCTTAGTTTTATTCTGATTCTTCCAATTGCCATATATGTAAATTCCACATAAATAGGCAGGAGATGTTTTATTGAATCTTTCTCCCTACTTTTTCCTTTTCCTCACCCACTTTCCCACTCTTTCTCTAACTCTACGTAAGAAAATTGTAAACAATGTTTGTAAATTATAAAACATCCTGCATGGCTAGGTTTCATTATTTGTTCCACAATTGCCAGTTCCTTTTCTCCTAATATTATTATATTCTTCCCCTACACCCTCATGTTACTCAATCAGCTGCTATGAATCTTAGAGTGAGATTAACATAATTGTTTTGGAATGAGATAGGAAAAAAGTCAGAAACTGTTGACTTTCTTATTGCTTCATAGAACACTGAGTATTGTTCAATGCCTCATTTGAGTCTTGAAAAATATTAATGAGGAATAACAAATGAAATGCCTGGCTTTTAATATGAGGACTAGCTGGAGAGACTTCCTACCAACTGCAACTGAGTACACCAGTTCTGTGCCTGTTTGCCAGGATCTCTAGATTGAGCTTGGAATTTAGTATTTTTGACACACTTCTTTTAGGTGGATGTGATGTTTGGTGTCAGTTGCTGATTTCCTGCAGCTGTTGATACATTTTTAGCTTTTAGAGAGAAGCAGCCAAAAGTACTTCCTCTCATCTCTTAATTAGTCACTTTGCAAGGTAGAGTCCAATGGCGCCCCATGCTTTTCTTATATAAACTGCCACATCTGGTCCATTTTGAGATGTTGAAGGTGTCAGACTCAGACAATCTGTTCTTGACAGGGGTCAGTCACTCTAAGATTGCTGACAGATGATCTGCCCCAGGTGCCCAGGACACGGGACTTTCTAAGGTTTAAAACCAGGAAAGTCCCTGGCAAACCAGAAGTAGTTGCTCACCTACTGGCAGAGTCTGTCCTGACTCAATCCCAATCCACAGGCCGTATCGCAGATGTGACATATGACTGTGAGCTGAGTCTGATTGTGACCAACAGTCCCATCCCTGGTCTCTCATCCTTGTCACCTTTATTCCCATTTTTGAACGTAATTCACCCCCCTCAGTCATTTATCTTTTCCTTTCACAAGTGTTCAAATTCTAGACCCCAAACTCAGGCCTGAACCAGGATTTTGACTGCTCGGAGTAGGGTGGGGTCTAAAATGTTTCTTCCGTCCTCCTCCTCCAAGCCTAACTCCTTGGGATGGGTGGAACACAGAGGGACAGGATAAGTGTCTCTACTTCACTGGCTGCTGTTGGAGTGCTCTATCTGCTGACTGTGGACTCATCTCTTGCCAACATTGGCCCGCACTGCTGTCTGAGAGGTAGGTTTTCAAAGCCTGGCTCTCTTTTGGAATATATGTGAGTTCCACGCAGGGCCCCCCTTGTTTCCCAGTTCCCTAGCATAGGAAATACAACTTCCAACCCAGTGTCCACTATTAGCAGTGCATCCCACAGCCCTTGCTGCTGAGTGCCTCTCGTCCTGAGGGCAGCCCTCTTGGGAGGTAAGTTGGCTCAAGCCCAGTTACCTCCCTTGGTGGCCCACCACATGACCCACAATGCTCTGTGCATCCTTGAGGTCAAATGTGTGGGAGTGCAGGCAGCTCCTCTCTCATGCCTCCCCCATCCTGCTGGCTCTCTCCGATTCTCTTCTCCCCTATTCAAATAGGCACAGCACAGATCAGCAAGTGCAGTATTTAAGCAGACATCCAATTAGGGAATTGAATGCAAGTGCTCCCTTCTTGCAGGCACCCCTCCCCATCTTTACTATAGATTTTCCTGGAGACCCTCCTCCACCCTTGGCTTTAACGAGAGGAAGGAAAAGGGATAACCCCTCTTTCTGCACAACCAAGGACAATATCCAAGGATATAAATATCCCCTCTCCTCAAGAGTGGGGGAGGGGGTATCTGCCGCATCTTTGGACTCCTTGGGGCGGGGGTTTGGGAATTTTATGGATCCACTTTTACCTGCTTGCTGTGTCAAGCTCCAGTACTCCATAACTGACCCTTTAGCTCAAGAACAGCTCATCTCCATGCTGGAAAATTACATTAAAGACTAGACGTGCAACCTGGGACAATGAAACTTAATTTAACTCAATTTCCTGGGCACCATCATGGCTACTGCAATAGGGGGCTCTTTGGTCTGGTGCTAGTTCCAAATGCCTACAAACATGTAGGGGCCAAGCCAGCACTCAACCTCATATGTATTCTGTTGATTTCTGCATGGTGAAGCCCATCTACATCCCCACACCCTCCCTCCTGGCTGAAGGGAGCACCTTTGGGTGCTGCCTCATTTGGCTATATTGATGATATCTTTCTCATCCCCTTGGCATTATTTTGCTGTGGGGTAACAATTTCATGGTGCTATACGAGTATGGCTATCAGGTAGAACTTCCGCCACAACTTCCCCACACCAGTTCTAGCCAGGTGAAGCAGCCCCACCGAGGCTCTTCAAAATGTGGCTAAACTCTCCCTTGTGCTCTGCTCATTTTAATAACACAATGCCAATGTTAGGATAAATGAGTACAGAGCCCTGAAGGAGATGTTGTAACATCCCTTATTCCTTGTATTTCTAATTATCTTACCCTCTTAACCTATTCGTGGCAATAATTTTCATTTCCAGCCATGGCAATTCCTTGCATACAACATGCTGACTCACACCTCCAAGCATTTGTTCATGCCATTCCCCTTTGTCTCGATGGTTCTTCTCTCTTACCCTCATCCCTTCCCATTTTCCTGCCAACTCCAGCTTATTCTCCAGGATTCACACTGAGGGAGACGTTCCCGATGGATGGCTTAGCCCCGTCCTCTGGGCTCCCACAGCATCTTCACCGAGGCTCTTCCGCATTGGAAAAGCCATCTGAGCTGCGTGTCTCTGTCCCTCTCAGTTAACTCCGGGTTCTTTAGAACTCTAGCATCTGCCATTCAGTGACCACTGAGTAAATGTTGAACTAAATTGTACTTAATTGAAAGAAATGGGTTTGCTATTTACTTTAGGCTTCTCATTGATAAATTAGTTTTTAGGAAAAGCAAAAACATTTTTTTAAAAATTAATCATGTACCAGGAACTGTCCTATTCTTTTATGGCTTAGAGGTTGGTGCCTAATCCTGGATTTTGCATATCAGGAAATTGAGCCTCAAAGAGATAAGGCAGCACACAAGCAGCTGAGCATGATATGAACAGAGGGCTGTTTGGCTCCAAAGTCTGGGATCTTTCCACTATGTCTTTAAAGACAAAGGAAAGAAGGAAGGAAAGGAAGGAAGGAGGGAGGAGAGGGAGGAAGGGAGGGAGGAAGGGAGGAAGGGGAGGGAGGAAGGGAGGGGAGGGAGGAAGGGAGGGGAGAGAGGAGAGGAAGGAGAGGGAGGAGAGGAAGGAAAGGGAGGGGAGGGAAAAAAAGAAAGAGTACAGCGATGTGTCTTAAGTGCCTGTGCATTAAAGCCACGTTTGCCCTGGTTTGGCTGAGGCAAGAATACCAACAAGAATGCGGATTAGGCGTGGGGCCCCTTGCTAGCCACACTGGAGCTCTCCAGGAGAGGGCGGTAAACCTCCATGTCCAGGCTGTGGGCGTCCCTCTCCCCGGCTCCCATCTATGGCCTCAGAACAGATGAGCGCCGTGACAGCGGTCCCGGCGCTTCCCCTCGACGCCTAAACGTCCTTCCAAACGTGGAGCCCTTCTCGCCACGCGCTCGCTCACCGCAGACGCCGCCAGCCGCAGTGCTGCCCCAGGACTCGTCAGCCAGCCTGTGTTCCTTCCTCGTTCTCCAGCTTCAGGCCCACCTTGATGCGCTGCTGCTCGGGCGAAGGCGGCTGCTGAAGGTTGACGTGGGCCCGGGGTCTTCAACGGTGTGTGACCCGGACGCTGCCTGGGGGTGTGTGCTGTGCACAGCCTCTCACAGTGGAGCCCTTGACGGCCCAAGGAATGATTCCTTTTCTGTAATTGCTTGCATGGCAAATACTCGTGTTTTCCAACCACCAATATCTACTTACAAAATGCCAAACACCATCTTTTGTGAAGTGCTTAATAAAATAAGAGGCCTGAGAACATTTTTAAAACTTCAGAATAGAGTGAGCATGGAAGAAATTAGTGGTTACAGTCAGACTGCCTGGAAATTTGGGGCAAGTTCCCTGGGCAATTTAAGGCAAGTTCCTGGGGCTCTCCAGCCTCAGTTTCCCCATGTGTAATACATGGCTGATCACAGTACCTACCTTATTAATGAATCACAGGCATTAAGTGGATAACAGTAAAGCCCATTTTATATATATATATATATATTTTTTTTTTTTTTTCTTTTTTTAGGTACGGGGGGCAGGGGATTGAACCCGGGACCTCATATGTGGGAAGCTGGCGCTCAACCACTGAGCAACATCTACTTCGATAAGTTGGTTTTTTCATTTGTTTTGCTTGTTGTTTTTGTTTTTTCAGGAGGCACTGGGAACGAAACCCCAGACCTCCCATGTGGGAGGCGGGTGCTTAACCGCTTGAGCCCATCCCCTCCCTAAAGCCCATTATTAGCATGTACTTGACCTTAGTAAGCACTTAATAAATGTCAGCAAAAGTATCACCATCATCATTGTCACCCATTTGAACTGATTTATGGCAATTCATGGACACTGAAAGCTTCTGCTCTGGAAATTTCATTGTTACTGACATAGTCATAGACACTGCTTGCCAAATGCCTCAACAGAAATTTTCATTGTCAGGTGCTACTAATTTGCTTTGATTTAATTTAATCTATTTCAGATAAATGGTGGGGAAAAAAAGAAGGCAAGCATTCAAACGGTATACAATAGAGTAGACAAATGGTAAAGATTAAACCCATCCCCATGTGGCTTTTCAGCAGCAAATTCATTCTAGAATATAAAATTCACTAAAAATCTTATATGAAGATAATCTGACTACTTCTGATTCACATATTAAAAATAAATGTTAAATGTAACATTTATGTCATCTAAAGCTTCTTTTAAAATAAAGAAAAAACTGTTGGTCAGGATTAAAGATCTAATATGATCAATGAACAGGAGATCTCAGGCTGTTTCTCAGACAGAATGGAAGGAGCTTTGCAATTATTCCCAGGAAAAAGAAACGCTGGCAGGCACAAGGAAAAGCCCCAGAGCACTCATGATCCGCTTCATCTCAGCCCCAGTATGGGTCTGTGTTTACCTTACTTAAAATGAATATCATATTTCTAAAACAATGTGCTACATGCTCAGAGCATGTTTGCTTCTCTAGCAACCTTACCTGTGGGGAGGAAAATGTGCATTTTAATCCCAAGTGGTACTACATTGGTATTAAATTGGAGAAGAACAGAAGTCCCTGCTGCTTTAACTGTCAAGTAGGAGTTTCCTGCATTCCTGTTTGCGTGCCAGCACCTGGCATCTTTCAGCTCTTTGAATAAAGGTAATGAATACTTATTCCGCACCAGGGGTCCCTTGAAGCAGTAATTTGGTGTTTTCTACTAGGAATTCAAAACTGTCATTGGAATAAATTCCCTTCAGAATGTTTATTGTTCTTAAGCTACTGGCAATGAACGAGCAAGTGAGCAGGATAAATAGGGAGGAAAAATGTCTCAGAGCCGATGTGGCAAGTTCTCAGAGTGACAGGGGCTTCCTAGGGTTTATGTGGAAGACACCCTGGCTCCTCATCCCGTGGTGCCCATTCTTCCCAGCTTCTGAAGCTGCTGTGTTCACAGAAGGGTCACAAGATGCAGGTCCTTGGCGTCTTGGATACTGCCCTAATTAAGTATGCCCAAGTGCCCTCATGGCTCCTGGTCCCTGGCACACAATGCCACAGACACACAGCGTGGGCTCTATTCAGGCCAAGGGAACAAGTGGCCCCTTCTCCAGGAGCCACACTGCCTTAGCACTGGCATTTGCTTCCAGATGGGCACACTTCTTTACAAACCTAACTCCTGTCACCCCAAGTGGTGACACAACAGTCCATCCATTCTCCTGACACAGCCAGGACAGTTTACACTCCTTTCATGCTAAACATGGCAACTCACAGCAACGAGTAACCCCTGAACCTTTTCAAAGGCTCTGTCTGTGTGGGACCTTTTGGCCTGAACCCAGGGTCAAGGGACTGACATTTTAACTGCTCTTCGGTGACTTTTTTTTTCTAGGACAAATGGAGGGGGCTTGTCAAAAATATTGGTCCTAATTAAATCTTTGGACACCCAGGACACTAAAGCTCTCTGAGGCTTGATGAGTCATTAAGGGTAAAAAACAGCTTATCCATGGCTGACTAGGAGTCACACTCCCAGCGCCACTCAATTTAATCTCTGTATCTCCTTTGTGGAAGGGTTGAATTTTTAACATGTTTTTCTTGGTCTGGTAGGAATCATATTTTTTAAGCGCTTTTGGCATGCAGGAAAGGAGAGAGACATTCCCTAGAGGAAAGCCCACTGTCCTCCCTGAAATTAGGCCATTAACTGACCCTGTCATTGCATTATCCATCTTCAATCCCAGGATTCAATGTTGCAAGATTGCTGCGAGCCAAATGCCATTACAGTCCAAATCCCCATCTGCCTAAAAGATGTCTCCATCTTGACCAATGCCCCCCTTCACTGGAATATAATCTGAAGCATCACAATTCTGTACAGAAAAGCAGTCACGATAATTTAAGAGTCTCTTGGTGTTGTTAGAATGAGAATTTGTCCGCTGACAGTTGACATACATAGCACAGCTCCAACTGCGCGTGCTTACAAGTGTATTTAAGTAGCCAGTTTCCCATCTGAAAACTGCGTAACTGCCAAGGCTCTGCTAGGTCTCTTCCCAACCGGAGCGTGTAAGCCAAGGTTTCCTTCGGGGATACCCACATGCAAAGGAAATGAGGTTGAACCCCAACCTCCCACCTTGTACAAAAGCTAACTGAAAATATATTGAAGACCTAAATGTAAGAGCTAAAATTATAAAACTCTTAGAAGGAAACGTGTATAAATCTTAAGGACCTTGAGTTAGGCAACTATTTCTTAGATTTTATACCAAAAGCACAAGCAAACAAGGAAAAAATAGATAAATTGGGCTTCATCAAAATTAAAAACTTTTGTGCATCAAAGGACACATGGAAAAAGGCACAAAATTAAAAACTTTTGTGCATCAAAGGACACATGCAACACACAGAATGCAATAAAATATTTGCAAAACATGTGTCTAATAAGGGTTGAGCATCCACAATATATAAAGAACTCTTACAACTAAAAAAATAAAAACACAAATAACCCAATTTAAAAATGCACAAAAAGTTTGAATAACATTTCTTCAAAGAATAATTACAAATGTCCAATCAGCACATGAAAAGATCATTTTTCACTAGGGAAATGCAAGTCAAAACCAAAATGAGATACCATTTCATACCAAGTAGGGTGGCTGGTATCAAAAAATAAAAATAATAAAAGGAGCAGTGCTTTGGAAAACAATTTGGCCATTCCCCAAAAGGTTAAAAATAGTTACCATGAAACCTAGCAATTCCACACGCATGTATATACCCCAGAGAATTGACAACAGATATTCAAACAAGAACTTGTATGTGAATATTCATGGCAGCACTATTCATAATAGCCCAAAAGTGGAAACTACCCAAATGCCCATCAATTGATAAATGGATAAACAAAATGTGGTTTATACATAAAATGGAATATTATTCAGCTATAAAAAGAATATATGCTACAACCTGGAGGAACCTTGAAAATATGCTACGTGAAAGAAGCTAGGCAGAAAAAGCCATATACTGCATGATTCCATTGATTTGAAATACCCAAAAGAGGCAAATCCACAGAGACAGAAAGTAAATTCATGGCTGCCAGGAAGGAAAGGGTAGAGGGGTAAATTGGGGGTAGCTGTTAGTGGGTACAGGGTGATCGAAATGTTCTGGAACTAGATAGTGGTGATGGTTGTACAACCTTGTCAATATAAGAAAAAACACTGAATTGCACATTTTTAAATGGCTAATTTTATGTTATGTAAATTATATCTTAATTTTTTAACTGCAAAACAAAAAACACAGAACAGTAAGTGCTCCATAAATCAGAAGTCACCAACTGAGATGGCCCAAGAATAGGACATCGGAATGGACCAGAAATTCCAGGAACAGTAAGGGGCACAGGATAATTTAGTATACAATATGGTGACACTTCAGTTCAGTAAGGAAAATATGGAATTTTCTGACTTGGAACAAAGTTCAGCCATCTGGAACAAAAAAATAGAATTGATCCTTATCTCATACCATACCCCAGGATAAATTACATTGAAGATTCAAATTTAAATAATAAAACCACAAAAATACTTTTGTAAACAAAGAAAGTAAAAGAGTACATTCCATAAGTGACTGCACTTATCCCCTTCTTTTCCAGCTGACCTTGCTTTCTGGGATCTGTTCTTGCTTTATAATTCTAGGGTTAATTCATATTATCAAATATTTTAAATAATTCTTATGGAAAAATATGTTATCATTATTATATTTAAATAAACATTCAGCTTCCTTAGCAATGCAGGTCCTGATGTTGATGTGTGGTGGGGTGTTTTTCAGTATTGTAGCAGGTAAGAGGACAAACAAAATGTAGGATAAAAACTGCAGTTTTGCTCTAGAAGCAATTGATCAGCTGAAGGCACTAAATTATGTTCAAGCTCTCTGTGTTTCTGTAATCTGTTTCTGGTCTAAACTCGGCTAAAGTTTAATGAAGTGATTCCCAACTGGAGGGTGGGGGCTATTTTGCCTCCCAGTGAATATTTGGCAATATCTGGAAATATTTTTTATTGTCACAGTTGGGATGAGGGGGAATGTGCTACTGGCATCTATTGGGTAAGACCAAAACCCTGATAAACAGGACAGCTGCCCAAAACAAAGAATTATTCAGCCCAGAATATCAGTAGTGCCACAGCTGAGAAAGCCTGGTCTCATGGGAAGATGGTACTTGATGTTCCTGACAGTGAGCCTGTTTTCAGAGAGCTATGAGCTCAGATCCCAGGCACTGGAGAGTGAGGGCCCAGAAGCCAGAAGTTCTATCTTTGATGTCTCCTTTCTTAAATTATTATATATTGAGAACTTATTTTGTGCCAGGCACTGTGCTAAGCCTTTATCTTCGTAATTACACTATTCTTTATATTACCCTATTATTTAGGTTTGTAGCTTTCTATTCACAATGAGGAAACCAAAGCTTAGAAAACTTCGGTAACTTGCCACATGTCTACATATTGAATGGCAGAAGTGGGGCCAGAACCAAAGTCAGCATGACTTCAGGGTCCACATACAAAACCTCCATGCTTTGTCATCTCCTAACATGCTGAGCTTATTCCATGGATCCAGCTACGCTCCCATGTAAAGAATGAGTCAAGATCAAGACCAAATTGCTGATGCTGATCAGGGAAGAATCAGGAACGAGGCTGCCAACTACTGAGGGACTATGTATTAAAGAGCATCGGTGGACTCCTCTCTTTCAGAGGGAGTATTAAGTGTGAGGTCCTGCTCAGTCCAGAGGGGATGCTGGCATAGAGCCTCTGACTGTGGCTTGGAGACCCAGGGTCCAGCAAGGTGTGAACACTCAAGAAGAAGACATCCTTTATCAGCTGATGGATAGAACAGATCTGAAACTGGAGAGGTCAGTGAGTCTGTCGCCCAGAGATTACTGCAGGGGAGCAGAGATTATGACCAGGCAAACTGAGAGAGCCCCTAAGTAGTCCTCAAAGCGCATGCTGCTCCAGCAGTCTCTACTTCCTATAAGACAGATACACGAGCAACAAGACCGTGTCTGACACTCTTCAAGGGAGAAGCAGGGTAAGATAATAGAGTTCTCTACAACAAAGATGGTGCAGATCAAAAGGAGAAACTCTACTTTTCCACTGGCATGACTTCAAGCCAGGTACTTTAGAAAAAAAAATTGCCATGAGTGTTGGGTGGAGTGGAAACCCCAAAGCTTGGGTGGTCCTGGAACCCAGCCACACCCTCTGCAGAGGGGCCAAAGCAGAATGCCCGGAAACAGTAGGAACACTTTCCTCAGCCTACTTGCCTTTCCCCAAAGGGGCAGGCCACCTAGACCATGTTTGCCAAACTTGAAGAATAACACCCCCTTGACCTGGAGACAACTACACGAAATCTGCTTTTTATACCTGCGGCACTAAGAAAAACCCTGAAGCGGGGCAGGGCTTACATCAATCCTTACGAATCATTGTTGTAATTGAAGTCTGAGACCTCGTCTAATATTTGCATCTCAGACTAAAATTAGTGGTTGCCAGTGAGGGAAAAGAAATTTTTAGCCTCTTTCATAATTGTTGAAGAGTTTTGCCAACAACATATGTCTAAGAATGAAGAAGAATGTGTAGAAAGACTACTAGAATTTGAATGGGACCCCTTGCTTCTAGAAGGATCCATCCAAAATCATCCCACACCCGCATTTCCCAAGATGTTCCATGAATGAAAGATTCTATAGTCAGGTAAGTTTGGAAAACAATAGATTTTAAAAATTCAACTGGTTTCTTTACTGTACATTATGAATCTCCCAAAGGGCTGTATGGTAGACTAGGGTTTTTGTGTAGAATCTAACTAGATGAAGGTCCATGGAACACAGTTTGTAGAAACCATTAGAAAATAGAAAAGAATTTCACCTACTTCAAAAGACTTCTAGTGGAAAAGAAAATACACCATCACCACGGGTCTTGTTTCCTTTTAATACCCTCACTCTTTGGTCTCCTTTAAGTCTAAAATGGACAAACTATTCTAGGAACTGTTTACCTTCAACCACAATAAAATTTTCCCTGGTATAATTCTGTGTCTTTAAGCTGTTGTTTTTCATGTCTTTCATCAGTAAAACCAGATTAAACCATGGCAGTACCTTCCTGTATTTGAAACAAGCCCTATTCTAGCAAATATATTTTTTCAAGCTAACAGACAAAAACAGCCAACACAAGTTGAAACCTAATTAATTCATTGCAATCTGCAGTAAAAGTAATAGCTTTAGGTTGCACACGTGTAAGTGATGTAAGTGGATGGGACAATAGAAAAAGTGCCAGAATTAGTGACGAAAATAGTGCAGCTCAAGCAGACAAGAAGGATTTGCTGAACCTATAAAGAATGCTTTAAACTATGATATCTGAGCACATAGTAGGCTCTTAATACTGAATGAATGACCAACTGAATAAATGAATGAATAAACAGTTAGGGAGTTTCACATTCCATAAAAATCAATATGACTTATTTTTAAAAAGCATATGTAATTGAGTCTCTTGATAAGATAAAAGCATTTTTTAGCATTACGGAGTATTTGTATGTGCGCATTTCCTCATTTGTTTCATGCAACTATGCTTTGAAGAAGGAAGAGAAGTGTAATTATCCGCATTTTGCAGATCCATTATTTTATGTTATCAATTAAGCAGTTACCCCAGGCCAGAAATGGAGCACCGCCCTGGGATTCTGCAGTGAGCAGAACAGCTGTGGCCTCTGTTCTCACACAGCAGAGTCTACTGGGGAAGGCAGATGTCCAAAGAGTCACAAGTCTCAGAAGCTTACAACAGGGAAAAGGAGACTTACAAATAAGGAAACAGAGCCCCAAAGGGGCTAAGTGTTTTTCATGGGGTCACATAACAGAGGGTGTGTTGTAGAAATAGAATCAGAACCCATGTCCGCTGACCCCTGAGAGAGCACTGTGTGCATGAGGGAAAGCGGCCACACCCACCATTCTCTGGCCTGGTTGGTAACGCTTTGTAAAAAGGGACTTTGGCAATTTAAGGAGCTTGCAGAAGGTGCCAACAGGATAGTGAGGTGAAGAGCCATGTCTATTAATAGTAGGAGGTGTTCAGAAAGCCCGGTCTCTTTAGCCTAAAAAAAAAAAAAATAGAATAGAATGCGTGCCGGGGTATGATCACGGCATTCAACTATTTGAAGAATTATCATGTGGAAGAAGACTTTACATTGGGAAGCTCCAGAGCACAAGGTACAAACAGGTCCCCTTTAAGGCAGACGATTCTAACAAGATTGCTCTGAAAATGTTTAGCTGGCAGAGTGGGAAGGCAAGATCCCTCCTGGGCAATCCATATGCAGAGACACTTTGGGAGGCAAGAGAACATCGTAGTACAGGGTGTGACCTGTGGGCCTGGCAGACCTGCTCAAAGGAAGCTCCTCCACCTCACCACCACTTATTAGCTATACTTTCTTGGACAAGTTGCTTCATCCTTCTGAGTGCCAATGGGAGAGAATGGCCAGATCTGTCTCAGGTGCTGGTTGTGGATTCAGTGAGGTGAGGCATGTAAGCTGTTTCGCCAGATGCCTGGCAGGAAGCCTCAGGTAAATGCCGATTACATGAGCAAATCAATAAAGTACTCAATGCGTATCTTTAGGAGTTGCAGACATGGCAGAAGCATGACAAAAGTAACAACTACATCTGGTGAGTACGAGGATGGGAAATGACAGATGTGTGAATGTGCTACTTTTGAACCTAGTGTGGTTTGCAAGGAGATGGTGCTTCTGCTATCCATCGCACAGATACTGAGACTGATTCCTAGGCCGGGCAAATGCTGAACGAAATGTCCTCAAAATCCTTTCCAATTCTGAAATTCCAAGAGAAGAAGAAATATCGAAAGGTCCCATTGTACAAGTCAGGAAATTTCTGTTCTTCAGGGCAACAAGAAAGTTCATGGAAAAGGAACCACGAAGCTGTTTCTTTCCAGAAGAGGCGTGAAAAGCCCTTCTCCCAGTCCCTACCCCATCTTGTTATTTACACCAACAGAAAGGGCTTTGTTTTGGTAACTTTCTTTGAAAAGAACATGGTAAGCTGTCCCTAAAATTCCCAGAATGTACACATGAGATATCTTGTGCCTGTGTGTGTGTGTGCGTGTGTGCATGTGTGCGTGTGTGTGTGTGTGTGTGTGCCAAGACCTCCCCTAGAAATACCCCCAAGGACTGTAAGAATCTTGAGGATATGAATCAGGGTCTTTTACAATATTTGGTCTTTTTCCAGTTCTGCTTTGAATATGAAAATGAAATCCCTTGTTTCATCAATATGAAAAACAGAAATCCCTTGTCTCTATTGAAATGGGAAATAGATTTTCCCATTGTGCCATCTTCTGGTCAGGTCTGGAAACCAGCATGGCAGATGACTTACTGGCCTGGAGGGTGGCACAGAGCCTGCACCACTGGGGAGTCCAGGCAGGAAACATCTGTCCTCCCAGAACCTCATAATCTGATCCAGGCCTCTTGGGAGGTGACAGCTGCAATGCATTCAAAGTCAAACCATGGGACCATTTCACAAGTTCAGGGTTCATTTGTTCATTTATTTGGAAACACATGTTTCTGCTAAAGAGCAATTACTCATTATGATTTGATGTAAATTCAGTCTCTGCAGAGGGGAAATGGGATCTTTCCAAAATGCTCTTAGCTGCCCACATCATCAGATGTCTAAGATGTTTGTGTTTCAGCTGGAGGAACATACTCAAAACTACTTTTGCATCTCTAATAAAGAGAGACAGAGAAAGAAAGAGAACCAGGATTCAGGGTCTGAAATTCCCAATCCATTTATTAAGACCAAAGGTTTTCTAAGAAAACCCCTTCGTTTTCTATCACAAGCCTTGGTTCTAAGCCTCTGTGTAGGACCCTTTCCACACATGAGCCACCAAGACTCCTTTTGTGCCTCTGCCCTAAGCCCAAGAAACAGAAAATTGAGTACTCTCCTTGGCCTGTTTCTCCTGGACCCAAACCTGAATCTAAGCCAATACCTGATGGAAGAAGAAGAAAAGTAAAGTGAACCCAGGTTAAAGAGCCACACACAACAAAAAATAAAATTAAAATAAAAATAAAAAAGAGCCACACAAATAACAAAATTTCTTCCTAGAGTTCAAAAATCAAGGTTAAACCATCCATTCCATGCCATCCCAGGGCAGAATGGAGGAAAAGTAAGACAGGTTCAACCAGTAGGGAGGCAACTCTGTGTCCACCTAGTCCCAGCTCCAAGAAAAACTAGAAGTTTAAGGGGGCTGTAGCAGTTTGGCATTGTTTATGAATTCCAAAAATAGATATTAGATTATGTCTGTAAACAGGTCTTTTCCTCTGGGCATATTAGATTATATTGGATTCAGAGATTTCACTTTTAGTTGATTAAATAATGATTAAGGCTTTGATTGGGCCACGTCAGTAGGACGTTGAGGCCCCCTCCCTTTGGTGGGCAGGGAGTCACAGAGAAACTGCACCACAGAGAAAGGAGGTGGGAGTTTTGAGCTGGAGCCAGGGAAGTAAACACACAGGAGAAGAACACAGAGGAATAGAGATGGCTCCACAGACATGGCAGAGGCCCCAGGAAGAGAGACGAGCTGTTCGCCTGATAGTCTACAGCTGACTTTGTGGAGAGAAGCAAGCCTGAGACTGGAGAGAATCGAGCCCCAGGGAGAGACACAAAGCCTAAAGAGCCTGATGGCCTACAGCTGATATTGGAAGAAGCTGGGACCATGGAGCCTTAAGAGGAAGAGGAAGGCTGAACATCAGCAGCCATCTTGCTCCAACATGTGGCAACAGACTTTGGTGAGGGAAGTAACTTATGCTTTATGGCTTGGCAACTGTAAGCTTCTACCCCAAATAAATACCCTTTATAAAAGCCAACAGATTTCTGGTATTTTGCATCAGCACCCCTTTGGCTAACTAATACAGAGGCAAACCCAGGATCCTGAGTGCTGTAATACCTCGTGAAGGGCTCAGTCCCTGGGCATGTCTCAGCAACAGCTTCAACCTAGCTCTGGATCCCTGGGATGCCCCTAGAAACTCCCTCTGCACAGTGTCCCTCCTTGATAGAAGAGTGGAGGGGAGAGGGACACTCAAACAGACTCCTTTCCTGTGACCAGTAGCTTTCACCAGAACAAAACGCTCTAGCACTTTTTGCATCTAAAATACGCTGAGCTTGTAACACACACCTGTCACTGACTCTCTATATAAAGTGGTACCTGCTGGTAGCTGAAACATCACTGCTCTGGTAGTTTATTCTATGCACAGAGAGCTGGTACAAAACACACTTCCAAACCTGGCTATGCTTTTTGGAGAAAAAGGTAAAAAAAATTTTTTTACTTTATTTTGTACATTTAATAATTGAAAAAATAAACAATTAAAAACTAAAAAGTAAACACAGATGAATAAATATATACATTTCTCAATTAAATGTACTGGATACATATAATTTTTTTTCAATCAAACAATATGTTACACAATATATTTGGTTCATAGTAACGCATTCATACAGTATTTGTCCTTTTGTGTCTGGCTTGCTTTGCTCAACATAATGTCCTCCAGGTTCATCCATGTTGTCATATGCTTTATAACTTCATTTCTTCTTACAGTTGTGTAATATTCCATCGTGTGAATAGACCACAGTTTGTTTATCCATTCGTCTGTTGATGGACACCTGGGTTGTTTCCAACTTTTGGCAATGGTGAATAATGTTGCTATGACCATCGGTGTGCAGATGTCGGTTCGTGTCACTGCTCTCAGTTCTTCTGGGTATATACCCAGTAGCGGTATTGCAGGGTCACGTGGCAAGTCTATATTCAACTTCTTTAGGAACTGCCAAACAGTCCTCCACAGTGGCTGTACCATTCTGCATTCCCACCAACAGTGAAAAAGTGTTCCTATCGCTCCACATCCTCTCCAATACTTGTAGTTCTCTGTCTTTTAAATAGTGGCCATTCTGATAGGTGTGAAATGATATCTCATTGTAGTTTTGATTTGCATTTCCTTAATCATGAGTGATGTTGAGCATTTCTTCAAGTGTTTTTTTTTGCCATTTGTATTTCTTCTTTGGAGAAATGTCTATTCAAGTCTTTTGCCCATTTTTTAATTGGGTTGTTTGTCTTTTTATTGTTGAGTTGTAACATCTCTTTATACATCCTGGATGTTAAACCCTTATCAGATATGTGATTTCCAAATATTTTTTCCCATTGAGTTGGCTGTCTTTTCACCCTGAAAAAGGTAAATTTTTATTTTAAAAAACAACAACGGGAAAATAGCAGTATGGATTAGTTATTCTCTATGGATTGCATCAATAGAGATGTTTTACAAAAGAGCAATATATGAAGATGTAGCCAGCCATAGGACTAAATATGTACCTGATTTGTCATAAGGTGAATTCTTGGACTACATGTCTAATTACTGCTTTCATGTTAAAACCTTGTTGTTTGTTTGCTTCCCAGTAACAGGTAGCTGGCAAGAGAACTTGGTCTTAAGGCAAAGGTTGAATTAATATAGCAATTCCCAAAGTATGCTCCTTGGAACACTGGTCCCTCAAGATGCTGAGTGCAAAAGTGTGTCTATAACAAAAAAAAAAA
>JAQZBX010027288.1:0-28449 GCA_029593785.1 Cabassous unicinctus
AGGAGGTACCGGGGATTGAACCCAGGACCTCGTACTTGCAAAGCAGGCGCTCAATCACTGAGCTACACCTGTTCCATGTATGACCAATTTTTAGCCTCTTTAAAATCAGTTTCTTCTTCATTAAAACATAACTAATATTTCAAAAATATTTTATTGGTATGCTATGTCTAATATTTGTCCTAAGATTGAATACTTTTTTGTTTCATAATTGAGATTTTGCTGGTTGTTTTGAAGATCAGCACAGATGTTATGAACATTTTGTACATAATTCCTAACGTATGTACCCAAAACCTACAAAGCCATGTAGTTGTTTTTTTAAAGTTATTCCAGTGACTTTCCACCTTAAAATTTGGAGGCAAGTTTTCCTTAATAGGATATCATGTACCAATATCTTCAAATGCTGATAAACTGTTACATCTTTAAGTCCCACTAATTTGCAGTTTAAAGCCATACACAGTACATACTCACATTTCCAATCTTTTACAGCACATTAAATTACTAGAAAAACTCGACGACCATGACCAAGGATGTTACAGAGTTCTGACAGGGAGAGCCAAGATCAGGGAGTGGTTTTCAGAAACTCATCTACTAAAAAACATGGCAATAGGAGTAATTTTAAATGTTCAACACATATTAAATGCATGCCTGTGACTCCAAATCACCATTTAGTATGTGCTGTATTATAGGGTATAAAACCTGCCAGCCCCCAGTGCAATGTTAAGTTGACACCCAAGACAGTCAGAGCCTCCCATAATTCAATATCCCACTATTTTCTGATTGTACCAAAAAATAAACCACCAGCAAATGATCTCCCCTCTGAAAAAAAAGCATTTAACTTAAAACAATGGGATGAGGTGGGATTCCAATCTCCTTCTTAAAAATGTTTCTTCTACAGCTACTAAAAATTTGCATTTACAAAATAGCTAATAAAAATATTCCTCTTGATTGTGGGACCACTGATAAGACCTGGTATACGGAATTAACCAGACTTGGCTTCTTTCTCTGCTGCGTCACCAGAGGACTCCTCTCATTTTTAGTTTCTCCATTTTCTGCAGGTAAATCTTCTTTAGTTTCTTGGTTAGCCACTTCAGCTTGTCTTCCCTTTGCTCCCCTTTTTCCTTTTGGTTGCACTTTTTTGTCTGAAGGTTTATCTGTTCCAGCTGCCTTTTTTTGGCTTCGCTTCCACTTTCGCAGGAGCGAGTTTAACAGACAGACTCGCCGACCTTCTCTTGGGCTCCTCCTTCCCCGCTGCTTCCTCGGAGCTGACCTTCCTCTTGGGCATCTTGGCGGTCTGCAGATGCAGCATGCTCTGAGCCTTCTCCAAGCCAGGCTGCTGGGACCAGCGGCGGGGTCCTCTGGGAGAACCCTAAGATTGAGAATTGACTCTGAAATCTCTGCAATCACTCCTAGTTCTAATTAATATACTAAAAAGCTGAATCAAAAGCATAAAACCTTGGTTAAGTTAGTCTTGTTATATTTTTGTTCAAGGTACCTAAAGGCACGTGGCATGGGTTTTTGTTTTTGTTTTTCTTCCTGGCGCTGTAGCTCTGCTATGAGGACTGTTATTGAGCCAATCCCCATGTGAATTTCACAGATTGTTTAGTTGAGCTGAGAACATGATTAGAACATCCAGGAACTTCAGATCATTAGTCATTTCATGGGGGGAAGCAGATGGCTTCCCTAGAAGTGGGGGTTTACACCTTCCACAGAATTTGGGCACAGTTACAGACTTGGGCCTAATCGTTCAGAGAAACATGTGTGAGCTACTGTCACCCTGAATCTGTAACTCCTCCTTCTCCAGCACGCTCTCATCATGCATGTATCCTTACATGAGATGTCTTCCAACAACAGAGAGGCCTCAGAGAAAGAGAGAATCATTAAATTCATGCAAACCCGTCTTCACGGACACGCATTTGCTAAGACTGTAGCGGAATACAGAGTACTTAATGCACCAAATTTAATTAACGTTTTATTGATCATTTTCGGGTCATAACAGTTCTAGCCCTCAGATATATTTCTGCACTAAAGTCCATGATTTGAGAACTGTGGGAGACAGAATGACAGAACAGTTAAGAGCGGGTTCGTTGGAGTTAGACAATTTGCATTTAATTCCGGATTTGTCATTGTATAGCTATATATCTGCATATTATATACAATCATATAATCTTATATATTATTTTAGATAAGCCACTTAATATAGCTACATTCCAATTTCCTAAACTGCATAAAGGGTACATAGTTCCTAACTTTGGATGGAGTATTAAATGAAGCAATGCCTTTCAAAGCACATAGCAGAGAACTCACAACCTATTGCTTAATTCTAGGTGGCTATTTTGATTATTATTTATCATTATTATTGTTATCATTATTTTGTTACTAGTTGCAAGGAAAACGTTTTGAAAATTAAAAATAACAAAGAAAAACAAGCTTTAAGTCAATACTTGGGAACTTTGTATCTAACCAAGACAAAAGGAATAAAAAAAAAGCTTTCCTTCTAAATTGCTTCAAAACCATATTCAGTAAAAAATATTTTGTATTCATGAAGTATTCTAAAGAAAACCAGTATGTATCATATACATATATCTTATAAATCAGATTTTTCGTCCTAGGTACTTTTGATATTTGGGGCCATGTAATTCTTTTTTGTGAGGGGCTATCGTATATGCTCTAGGGTGTTTAATAAACATGCCTGGTCTCTACTCCTTAGTGCCTGTAACAGCCCCCCAAGCATCATGACAATTAAAAATTCCTCCAGACAATGCCAAATGCCCCTGGTTAACCTTATTTGAGAAATATTGATATACAAGTATCAGAATACTGGAAGACGACAAGGAATATGCTCATATTCAGGACATCCTAAGAAAGGAAAGTAACAAAAGACATGGAGCCCAACCTCATTTTCTACATATTAGTATATATATTTTTATTCAAACGTTCATGTACGTTCATGTATGTGAGGCAGAGAGCTAGAGAAAATGAAGAGATGCAAAATCCTGGTCCTTTTCTCCCTTAATAATATAACCTATCAAGACATATCATCAAATATAAGTTTGTCTTTTTCTATAGTGCAACACAAATTAATAAAAATGGTACAGAAAGCAGTAGGTCCTGGCTTTTAAAGGTGGTGTGAAGTCAGTCTTACAATGGTGTAGAAAATGGAATCAGGGAATGGTTTTTTAAGTTTTAATTCTTTACCACTATACCCTCATGTGATTTAGGAAATTTTACCTCACCACTCTTTAAGCCTCTACTTTCTTACATATAACATGGAAGAGCTTCACACCTACATTATAGTAAATTACTGTGCAAAATAAATAGAAAAATACACATTCACATAGAGACACATATATATAATGTACTTAGCATGGTGCCTAAAATTTAGCAAGTATATGTTAACATAGTGTCTAAAATATGACAATATAGCAAATCTGCATCAAAAGTTAACTATTACAATAATATTAAGTTTTTATTCTGGCTAAAGAATAAAGAGTAGATATTAAGGTTAAGGAGCATGTGACTGCAAAGATGAGTAGAACCATGAAAGCAGATGCAGATTAAAAGCAAATGCAGATGAGGGAGCATGCATTTCAAGGAGGAGGGAAATAAAAACAATGTTCGCAGAAACCAATTTAGGTAGTGAACAGTATTTCCTTGATTCTAAGATTCACATTTTGTGTATTACTATTTAGAAAAGAATTCTTAATCAAGGTATGCCTTACACCTGTTATGTTCATTTAATGTTGTTCCTTTTAATTCCCCTCATTCTCAATCTGTCCTTAGACCATTTTCTGGTATCACTGTCCATACAAGTCAGGAGCTAAAGTGATTTCACTTCACCTGGAATACAGCTGGAACCTGTGGCGGTTGAGAGTAGGCAAGGAGAGAGCATGCTATGGCAGAGGCTTAATTGATGGGGATTTTTCTGTTCTTCACAATGATTCAAATGTTTCTGTGAGACCTTGAAACTTAAGTGACACTGAAGAATGGAGGTGTCGAGAATGGGAATAGGTAAGGCAGGAGAAAGAGTTGGCCTTGGGGAGAACATGATCAGCATCGCATTGGACAGGTTGAGCTGGCGAGCTAAGCAGCATGCAGGAGGCTGTGCCCTGTTGGTCCCCGCTCCCTACCCCACTCTTAGGGAAACAGGAAGAAGGTAGCTGTTGAAACTCCAGTGGAAATGTGATGCTATTTCCTGTCCCTGGCTTATCTTTTGACTCCCAGTAAAGGGTATAAATGAACAGTAAAACGAGGAAGACTTGTTTAAGTAGCTGATATCAAAAGAGTATAAATATAAATATTTATAGGATGTCAAACAGCATGCTACATAAATGAAAATAAGTAAGTAATCAATGTCTTATGTTTAATATATAAAAACTACATTATATATGCACATTAATAACTTGATTAATTATTATAAAGAAAAATATTTTTATGGATTACAAATCAAATTTCAACGGAACATCTCTAAACTCAGAGAGAAAGACAAATTATTTTCTTCAGTAGTCTGAAATTCTCTTTGAAGTCAAGGCATCTTTATAAATCATATTTTATTGTCCCCACAACCTCTGTGCTTATCAAGGGTTTCATAATTTGGTTGAGTAAATATAAGACCCATATAAGAATTCTGAGATTTAGATCTGCGTAAATTTGAATTTCAAACCCAGCTATTGAGACACTCATATTACTTAACATTGTTGATTTGTAGTTTGTTTTTCCTTTTCTAAAATGCTGGTAGCATTTGTTCTCAAAGTTTCATGATGAGGATTAAATTAATTAATTAATGTGTAAAGAGCATCTACTAAAACATGTTTAATAGTAGGCACATGATAAATGTTTCTCCCCATTTCCTTTACCTTCATTAAACAAGGAAATATAAATTGATGTCTAATGACATGTAGGAATAGAGAAAATTGCATTTTCATATAAGCAAGTTTCTGATAATTTATTATAACTTAGGGAAAATTTTTTATGGAAACACATTTCAAATTATAATTTGACTTCATATAGCCTGGAAACACTAAACACATCATAAACCACAAAAACAAATATTTACAAAGACAGATGCACAAGAGCATTTCCATTACCACTGAATTTCCCCAAGGGACTCACCTGACCTGGAAAGGCTTCTGTAAGTTTCTAAAATGGAATAAAATATGTGAATTTCCTCCTGAAGGTATCAAAGAAAACATTTCCAAAATGCCTCACTGTAAGAAATTAAATCTAGTCTTTTGGTGCTTTAAAAGTATTCATGATATTGTGATAAAGAAAATTTAGTAGACACACAGACTTACTGCCCAGTATTTCATAAAGTGAGTCCCAGAAACCAAATGGAATAAACCAAATCTAAATCTCGGTCAACTTTGCCTCACTGTACTTTTGCATTTCTGTGCCAGTTTTTCTCCTCTTCTTCATCTAGATTATTTCATCAATTATTTAAGCACCTGATTGCTGTGATAAATATTTCCATAACAATGAGCTAACATTGGCTTTGTTGTACTTATATATTATGACTCTTTTCTGTCTACTATCACAAAAATATACTTCTATGTTCGTGACACAACATGTTCCCTTTACATGATAGACCTTTCTCATGTCCATCTCAAATAATAGTTTAACCATTTCTACTATATTTGGGGAATAGTCACAGATTCCTCTGTTTGGTCATTTTGTCTTTAGGATGTTGTAGCAGTTTGGCATTATTTATGAATTCCAATAATAGATATTGGATTATGTTTGTGAACTGGTCTTTTCCTCTGGGCATATTAGATTATATTGGATTCAGAGGTTTACTTGATTAAATAATGATTAAGGCTTTGATTGGGCCATGTCCCCTTGGTGGGTGGGGACTCACAGATAAATTGCAATGCAGAGAAGGAAGTTTGGAGTTTTCTGAGCTGGAGCCCCAGGAAGTAAGCACACAGAGGAGCTTGGTCATGAGGAAAAAGAAAAGGCCCTGGGAAAAGAAACAAGCCATTTGCTTGATAGTCGACAGCTGGCCTTGTGGAGCTAGCAGAGTTGCTGAGCCCAGAGAGAAGCAAGCCCCAGGAAGAGAGGAATCCAGCAAGCCTGAACCCTCACAGATGTCGGCAGCCATTTTGCTCCAACATGTGGCAATAGATTTTGGTGAGGGAAGTAACTTATGCTTTATGGCTTGGTAACTGTAAGCTTCTACCCCAAATAAATACCCCTTATAAAATCCAACAGATTTCTGGTATTTTGCATCAGGACCCCTTTGGCTGACTAATATAAATGTCTAGCATTGAACAATTGAATGTCCACAGGGTAGCCTTCATGGCATTATTTTTATTGCATTTATTCTTATTGGAACTTCATAATATCCAAAAGAAGTAGCTATAATTAGTCCCATTTAGGACTGGGAAAATTAAAGATGTCAAAACATATGCAATTTCAAAGAGTTCATAAGAGAAGGTGTGCCTGATACCAATGTCTATGTCATTCCTAGCTCAAGAAAGAAAAGAGTAAAGTGAAAACTGGAGCATAGAAAGGATAAGTGAATTCAGAAACCAAAGCTTTGCTGGCCAATAGTTCTGGGTTCCATTAAGAATGATGAGGAAGGAATGCCTTTAACTTCCTATCAAGTTTAAAATCTATATGTAAAGCTGCGTGGAACAGCAAGCTTCATTTTAATTTACTTTTATTTAGGTCCATAACAAAGGATTTTGACATGAAAATAAATTCTATAAAACTAAGCTGAAACAGGGTATTGAAATATAAATGAAGACACATTGGAAAAGAAATGGAAGCACAAAATTGATTTGTGCAGTTCAGTCTTTGGGAACCCTTCATTAATTGTTCTATCTCCTCTTGTTTTTCATGGTGTACATTACACAGAACACTTTTCAGAATATGTCATGACAAAGATAGTGCTTTTGGTAGTGGCCTATTAAATTCACAATAATGTGTCTCAAAATCAAACTGGGAGAAGAGAATTGTGGCAAGGTTAGCGAGTCTAATGTAGGCACTCTCAGCCTGATAGGAGAACTGAATGGAGATAAAAACAGATGCAGATTGTGTAAAGAAAACGAATCAATGTGAAGGTGGCAGGTTCTTTTTGTGATGTTAAATGCAGTGTTTTGTGTGAGTAACCAGGTCCAATATTGGCATGAGTAGCCATAATCAGAAAGAGAACCTGGTACCTGGCAACTGGGTACTAATGAATAAAGTGAGCCTGGAATGAGGGAAACACAAAGATGGACTGAAAAAATTCTGTAGAAACTGCAAACATGATCATACTCTTCCAAGCTTACATTTCTTTAGTGGAATCTCACTGACAGGATACAACTGAAACTCTTTAACATTGTTGACAGTATATATTATGATCTAGTCATTGTCTACTTGGCCACACTAAATTCTGATATAATCCTCCTCACCCTTTAGCCTGCAGCAAAATTGATCTGCTTAAGGTTTCCTAAATGCATTTTTGTTCTGATTTTTTTGTGATTTTGCATATACTGCTCTCTCTGCCTTGAATGCATGAACCCCTACATACTCTGTCTCCACCTTCCCGGATCAATCAAAAGTTCCCTTCATTGTGAAATCTTCCTCAGACTCACCCAGGAAGATATGGAAACGTCTATTCTGTGCTCCCAGAACATCTTGTATTAATTTCCCCTGTAGCAGAGGTGGGGTTGCACTGTGACTACTACAATCGGGCTATTTTGGTCTATGCCCATCAGTTTTCTACCATGGAACATATCACGCTCTCTTAAGATAAATCTTTACCTGTTTGTTAGCCCCATCATATTATAGTTTAGCATCAGCCAACACTATGTTCCAACACTCTCCTTCCGTTTCCTAGGACAGACATCACTAATCTGTCTCAGCAGGTCTCTGGTGAGTCAAAACAATGTTTTTGAATCTTTCACAATTAAGCACTCAAGACAGCACTATCAATCCATCATGAATGGCCCACCAGTTAAAGCTAAAACTACTGCAATTCATAGTATTAGCTAACATATATTAAATACTTTCTATACACTTTATGTTATTAATGTAAAGCTTTTTGCTTTACCAAACCTAGAAAAAATGTCAAACCGTTTTGACACATAGATTATTGATTAATCAATATTGAATCAACATATCTTTTCTGGAGTCTTTTTTAACATGTCTTCTTCTGACCTGTCCGCCAAACACAGAGATTCACAACCAAAAGCGTCCTAACCAAAAGGCACTCTCCATTGCTGGCAAAATGGAAAGTTGTGAACATTTATAAGCATCAGACATTTTCCAGATTAACAAAATTACTAGCTGTATAGAGTCATTCTTTCAAAGGCACGAGGAAAGAACACACAATTTCCAGAAAATCATAGCAGCGAATGACTTTCCAAGACGATGGGGACAAGTTCAGTTGAAATAGTCTCTCCCACAACCTGCCTCCTTTCTATTGGGACTCGTGCCTACCATTCAAAAGTTTAAAGTGAAGACTCTTACACAGACCCTGTCTCTAAATAGATGTTCTGCCCAGCCAGCTTTTAGTTGGCATCTCTGAATTTGCACATATTAGAGTGTATCAGTAAGGCCTGCATTAGTGCTGGACTGTAAGAAAGGCTCCTTGGCTTGTAGACAGTCTTGATTTGGGAATGGAATGCTTTGTCCCCAGAACCTATGATTTTTTTTTAATTTCCACTCGGAGTGTGGATTTGATCCTGACTCTGTGTCTGCCCTATTTTCTGGTGGTTAACAGCCACCAAATAGCTAAGAAATTCATTTGTGATCAAATAATGGCCACCAAATAAGAGCCCTTAAGAAAACTGATTTTGAGTATAATGTATATCCATTGCTTGTACTAATCAGTGAGCCAATGATTCCTGTAATTCCCTCTGGTATTTTAAAGGCAAGAAAAAGATTGCATTCACTATAGACGAGGTATAAAATCTTCTGGAAGCTGCACCTTACCCAATGAGTTAAGTGGATAGTTATATTCTTTTTCTTGAAAGGAGAGTTTTTTTAAAAACTTCTGAATTTAAAAATTTAGAAGTTTTAAAAAATCTGAATTAAAAAGACTGTCTATCTCTACTACTAAAATCACTGGATAATTGTCCAACTTGTTATTCTGAATAGATTGTATTTTTTTTTATTAAAAAATATGTACTTATTTTTATAAAAAAAGATGTAATGTGGAAAGATTTGATATAAGTTTCTGACAACTTGAGCTACGTATTGAATTTCGTAAGCACTTAGGAGGGAGTGTGAAAGCATTCTTTGAAAAGCACTGCTTACAGTTTTTACTTTCAGCTCATAATGATTATCTTTTCCATTGACATATTCTCTTAAAGTACTTAATTATGCATTAGTTAAAAGGTGCATTCTGTTGACAGAAGGAAAATGTGATTATTAGGCAAGAGGGCAAAGACATAGAAATCAGGCAATGGTGCAAAAAGACTCTTTCCTTCTCCCATTAGATCCCGAATTGGACTATACAGAAACTAATTCTTATGATCATTACAGACTCCTTAATTCCAGGCCTAACCTCCTTGTTTCTTCTCAGTACCCTCCTACTCCACCCATCACATGCCTCTTGGTCTTCTCACCTTACCTTGCCCACACTGCCCTGGGTCCTTATTTTCTGTCAAATCTGATTCACTCCTGTTGCCAGTTAGGTCTGCAGGTCCTTCAGTTCCCTCCAAAATTATTTGTTTACAAGACAAACTTTTTTTTTTTTTTGGCTAATATTCAGTCCTTCATGTGGCCTAAATCTGATACAACAGAATGCTAAGAAGGGCTCTCTTAACAAAAACTGCTTAAAGCATTCCTTTAATCCAGGATGTGTATGAGCCTAAACCCGGAATGAGTGGAGAGGGGAGATAGAGATAAACACCTCAGAAGAATATTAAGGAACTGACTTTTCTGTATCATGAAGCTTAATGATAGCATTGATCACAATGCACCTCATTCCATGTGATTGAGAGGATATAATACATTTATTTCATCAGCCATAGTACATTGAAGTTTCTATGTTAACAATACATTATGATTTTAACTACAATGTTAAGAATTTGCCAAAGCAATTGAATATCTTTTTTGATGAAGCTGCCAGTTTATAAGCAGCTCATGCCAACAAGTATCTCCTAAACCATCTGGCATACATTGATGCTCTGATTGAATGCTATCACTTGGGACCAGGGAGTAGAGCATTGATTGAAAGACTCTTGGATTGGTCCTTTTTCCTGCTCTTGAGGGTTGTCCAATGGTCAAGAAGAAATAATGTGAATATTTGGAAGCTTGGCTGAGAGACCCTGAAGTAAAAATTTTCCTAGAGCAATGGAAACATTTATTTTTCAGTTTAGTTCAACAGAGTTATTGAGCCAAACTAACCAAGCACTGAGCTGCGTAAAGGTCTACTATTATGGGTTTACAGGACACTTACTTCAAAGAAAAATGTAAAGAAATCAGTGATAAACCATGTAGTAATTACCTTAATATTCCCTTTACAGGAAATAGAGTGGACAGTGACTCACTCTATATATATGGGTAAGGGAAGCCATCTTGAAAATAAAGTAACAAATTCAATTTTAGTTCGGTCCAAAACTATGTATAGAAGTCCTGCAGGGTAGAGAAGAAACAGAAGATGAGGGAGGGAGGATGTGGCTATTTCCAAGTAACAGGAATAATAGGTTCCCAAACAGATATGAAAAACTTCAACTTATGTTCTGGGACTTCTAAGTTGTTTGAAATGAAGTACAATATGGACAGAATGTGAAGCATTGGGAGGTATATGTATAATGAAGGGCTATGACCAAAAAAAAATAGAACTCAGATTGGAGACAAGGTAGTATAAACTTATGACTTCATTCTTTAGACTGTCAATGATGATGGTGATGGTGAAGATGATGGTAATTTGCAGTAGAACAATTTGGACAAAGAAAGTCTTCATTGGGAAAGAAGACAGCAGAGTTGCTGTGTTTGGTGTTGGGTGGAGATTGTTACCTTTCCTCTCTCAGAATCTATCAGCGCCCCCACCACCGCACCTTCAACACCACAAAAAAATCCCCCTCCAACTTTCCCAGAAATGTCTCCTCAGAACTATGAGACTTCTGCAGAGTGTAGTTTAAGACACACCCTCCAGAGCAAAACCCATGTTCAGATTTACATTTTACATTGGGGAAGATGGATTGTGGAAAGTAAAGGGAGAACCTGGAGAAATTCAAGTCCAGGAATTTTGTTAGAGAAGCCCCAGGGAAAGGTTTTGATACCTCAACAATGAAACCAGTTTCGGCAGGAATAGAAAGAAGGTAGATAGACATTAAGCAACATGCATGGATTTTGTGATTTTTAGTTTACTTCAGGTTAACTTTCTGCAGTGATAGACAGGAATTAAACAGAGAAATCTAGGCTACATTTTAGGTTCCTAGCTTGAGGTGACACTAGTGGTACTAACTTATTTGCTTGCTGTAAAAGAGATGCACATTTCCTTTCATTATTTTTCTGCCAGGAAAATTCATAGGTTTCTTCACTGAATGCAACAAATTTGCATAGTGATTTATTTTATTATTTTATTTATTTTATATTTTTGGATTAAAAGGTTTCTTCCTATTGAGCAAGCACTGTTGTTCACCACAGACTCTGAAAGACAGCCAGGAGGCATTTGTGTATTTAATGTTCCTTCACTTCAAATATGCTTTATCATAATTAAGCTTAGTTGAATGGCTTTTAAAAGAAGTCAGTTGTTAATGTGATTGACAGTTTTCTGTGTCTTTGACAACATCTAATGAAATATGCCTGGGTGGTGTACAACACTGACAAATGCTAAAATTTATCTTCCCTGATCTCTAACTAATGTAATGCGATTATGTTGAATCCTCTGTTTTCAAGAAAGCATGCTATTACTTTCAATTATCTAAATAAGAATGATAAATGCTCAATATTTTTATTAAATGTAAATAATTTGAAATTAGTATTCCTTATTTTTTTTAAAGTGAGAACAAGTATTGTTTTGTGGGAGGAAATACACAGAGACAAACAATACATCTTTTTGTTTTTCCTCAAAAGAGGTACTAAGCCATTATAAAACAACTGTTTTACAGTCACAAAGAGGAGAAAGAAGAGTGAGTGCGAAAATGATACTATAGACATTAGGGTCGCAAGCCTGCAGCTTGCTTGTCATCCCTGATAACAACCTTGCATGTTTAGTAATTACTTGCTCTCTGCTTCTCTTCTGGTAAATGGGATGTAGGACTCAGGGCAATACACTGTATTCTCCAGCACTTCAAAAAAATAAATATCTTTGAAATAAACCTTGCACCATGGTTATCAATTGTTCTCGATTACAAATGGTATTATTTATGTGAACTAGAAATATTTGCTCAAAATATCTGGTCATTTAGCTTTTAATGTTCTCTGCAGGTTTAAGCAATTTGACTTAATCCCTCTGATTTTTGTGTTTCGACAAACTTATAAATTTCGACTGTACTTGGTTTTCTTTGTAAGGACACTTTCTGTGATGCTCTCAGCTCTGCTGTTTCTCCAGCTTTTACAGCCAAGGCAGGTTGTCTCCTGCTTTGCTGCAAGACAGACGACCAACAAGATGTTACTGACCCTAAATACCGAGCTTTCTGATAGTAAGTTTGAGTTCAAATGGGCAACAAGCATTAATTATGGAAATAATAATATACCCACAACCAAAATGGAACTTGATTTGCATGCCTTTTCCTAACCAGTCTTGGGATTGGAGAGAAATTAGAAGACAAGGACAGGGAGCAAATGGCCATGTTCTTTTCTTTAATAAGGAACAATAACACATGCATCCATTTATTTACTCAACTATTTATTAGGTGATTTTTCAGAAAAAAAAAAATCTTAAAATCCCTCTATGTAAGTGGTCCTCAACTGGGGAGGATTTTGTACACACACCTACCGCTGCCAGGGCCACTTGGTGATATACAGAGACGCATTTTATTATTATAACCAGAGAGGGGATTATTGCTAAGGGTATCTAGTGGGGAAAGGCCAGAGATGGTGCTAAATATACTACATTGCACACAAGAGCACCATACCACACAGATTATCTGACCTAGAATGTCAATAGAGCCATGGTTGAGAAATTCTATTCTATATACCTCAACTTCCCTTTCCAAAGGGAAGTTGGTATAAATGAAAAAAAAATGTGGACTTTGGAATGAAGCAAACTTAATACCCATATTTTTAAAAAGGTTTCTTTTAAATTCTGTTGTGCTTTGTGTGTGTGCATGTGTGTGAAATGAGGACAATATTTACTGTTAATGCTGTGTAGTTTTTTGAAGTTTAAATGATAAAAATAGTTAAAACCTTTAAAAAACTAGCACATGTTTTAGGTATTTCTCTTCATATTTAATCTTAATGATTAAGTCTTAAGGTGATCTTCATTGTCCTCCTGAACAAGGTCACCATGAAACTTATTTTTTTAATGAAAATTTATCACAGTTGCAATTTTAAACTTATTTGACTCCATATCTGATATCAATCTCTCCCTTCTTAAACTATAAGCTCCAGTAGGAGAAGCCATGCCTATATTTGCTCGCAATTCAGTACCAAGCATCTGGCGTGGTTTCAAGATTATAGCAGGTTCCTAGTAAATGTTTGCTAAATTAGAGTGCCAGTAAAGTCATGGATGGATAAATTAAGGAAGCCATAGAGTAAGACAAAGAAGAGAAGAGCTTGAAAAGGAAAGAAGATTAAGGAGAAAGACCAAAGAAAGACGAATCAATCAACAATAATCATCTGTTAAATATTTAGGTATCCTGGGAATGACTGTGGCCTGACAGTATGGAAACTAATTTTTGTTCTTGGTAGAGGGCAAAATACATAGTGTCTGAAACTCATTTTCCTGATCTGATAGTTTGTATACTAAGTCTTGCTTGTTTTTAAACTCAAATAATAAAGTAGATGTAAATGTGCCTGGTAAATGGCCACATGCATAAAAATATTGGATTTTGCACATCCTATTATTTGACTTTAAGAAAGATATTCCAAACTCTTCAATGTACACACAAGTATACTAAGGGACAGAGGGATAGGCTAGGACATTTTTGAATCCCATGTATAGCCAACATTCTATAATCTTTAACTCAATAATACCAGCACTTTATCATATCTCTTCCATGCACACTATTCCTTGAAAGATGATACAACATTTCGAAAATAAATTCCTCGTATTATAGTTTTATACTATACTATTAAATGTTCACAGCAAAAAAAATTGGTATATTTATAATTTATCTTTATTTTTTTATTTCTTTGTGTGGTTTCCTTGCCACATTCGAGGACACAAATGAAAAGAGAAAAAAAATCAGACAATATTAAAATTTCTTGAGTTCTAAATTAGACTTTTGAAAATGATATGAAAGGCTCTAAATGCAATTACGACATAGAGTTAATTATAAAAATAGTTGAGAAGGACCAAAAATAAACAAAAAACAAAAACAAATTAGCCCTCTTTCAAGTTTTCACTGAGACTCAATAAGGGGAAATTTCATTTCTATTAGAAATATTCTCCTATTGTCTCTCTTCTGTGTCTCTCCTTTGTTGCATCATCTTGCTGTTCCAGCTCTCTGTGCAGGCCAGCACTCCTGCGTGGGCCAGCACTCCTGTGGGGGCCAGCACTCCGCATTGGCCAGCTTTCCATGCAGGCCAGCTTACTTTTCATCAGGAGGCCCTGGGAATCGAACCCTGGACCTTCTATATGGTATACAGGAGCCCAATCACTTGAGCCACTTCCACTTCCCAGGCGTGGATTTTAGCAATGGAATTGGAGACTCAACAAATTATTTTCTATATTGCATAAACCCAAATGAAAAAATAAGTTACCACCATTGCTAAAAGACTTTTTTAAAAAGAAAATTAGTGGTAGGAGGAATAGGAGAAATGTATCAGGATGATAAAATGACTGATTATCTCTTGCACATCAGGTGTACTATATATATATATATATATATTAAGATGGAGAGTTGGTCTGGAAAATAGAAGAGAATTAAAGAAGAATATGAAGCAGCTGAAATGTTATCTTCACAATGCTATCTTGTATGAGAACCAAAGCAAGCAAACAAAATAAAAAACACACACAAAAAGCTGAGACTAAGTAGTACTGGTCTTGGAACTATATTCCAGAGTGTTTCAGGGAAGAAGGAGCTATGATGTGGACCCAAGAAATTTACAGAGAAGTGCATGGTTTTTTTGTGTTAGCACAAGGATAAAACTATTTTGCAAAGAGCTTGCTTTTGTAACACTAATTTTGAGAGAGCACTTGAAGATCTTTTACGTTGGATGCAGATAGACATTCTCAGTTTCATTTTATTTATTGAGAGCATAAAAATGAATCTGGATTTCTAAGACAGGACAAGAAGGAGTCAACAATCAGAAATATTTTAATAAAAATGCATCTTTATTTATTGTTTTATTCCCATATAATAAAATATTGTGGCAGATGGAATAACATGAATACAAAAATTCACAGCTTGTCTATCAAAGCAATGGATTATATTTCCCCACCCCTGGAATATGGGCTGGTATTAGAACTTGTTTTCACCAATAATATGTTGCAAAAATGATATTGTTTGACTTTCAAAGCTAGAGCTTAAGATGCTGTGCAGCTTCTGCTTTCATTCCTTCAAACTGTGGCCACAATTCTGTGAAGAAGAACGAGATGGAAGTCCAGGTGGAAAGGGAGGCCCAGTATTCCCAGCCATTCTGGCCTTCCAGTTGAGATCCTAGACATGTGAGGGAGGCCATTGTAGATCATCTTATTCTAGCTGAGCCACCACCTGGCTGAATAGACCCAGGTGATACCAGCACAACCGCCCAGTCAACTCAGAATCATGAAAATCGTAAATTGTTGTTACTTTAACATACTTAGCTTGGAGACAGAATTTTGCACAGCAAGAGATAACAAAAACATTTCATAATTAATCTTATTAGTATATAAAATATTTTTAAATGTGTACAAGATAGAAGGGAATATAAAAAAGGAGATTTGAAGATAAAAATATTAATGGTGCCTGGTTTCTCAAGCTACTTTCTTTGTAGGATAGAAAAGGGGGAAAAGTGCAAAACTTCAAAAGGCAACTTGGGACAAGTTATTGACAGAAAGGCCTGGATTAAAAAGGAAATGTAGAATCACATTAAGCATGCATATTCATATGCTTGTCACAACATAAATGTATATAGATAGCTACTTTCGAACATATATAAATATAGGGTGTTTTGACAGATATGACAGGTATGTATACGTATGTGTATCTATAGCTATCAGTATTTTTAAAGTTGCTATGATGGACACTTATTTGCTGCATGTCATTATTTTTCAGTTATAGTATACCTAAAGATCAACTGCATCTCATTTTGAAAATAAGAAAACCATTTTGCTTTCCGATTAACCTCTGACAGTGCAAAGTAAAATGATTCATTAAATATATTCTCCATGACTATTTATGAGATGCTAACTAGATGTGTAATGTTCTAATTATTAAGAAAATGCACATTTGGCACATCTCCAGATGTCTTTTTAATCCCCCGTTTCCCCCCAGGTGTGGATGCTCTCCCTCTGAAAGTACTTTAGGGTATTGTACCATTTCTGTATTGCACTAAGAAGTTCAGGAATAAAAATGTAAAAGCTATTGTTACGCTTAAATTGTACAGAGTTTCTATTTGGGATAATGGGAAAGTTTTGGTAATGGATGGTGGTGATGGTAGCACATTGTGAATGTAATTAACAGCACTAAATTATGTATTTGAATGTGGTTAAAAGGGGAAATTTTAGGTTGTGTAGAATACTATTTTTTAAAAATTGAACTGTACCAAAAAAACAGTGAGCCCCAATGTAAACAATGTATAATTAATAATACAATTATAATAATACATAAATAGGTATTTTAATGAAAAGCATTATTTTGTGAATTGGGAAAAATGTAAAATACATTAAATTAAGCTCAGTACAAAAAAATATCCATTGCTGTATTACTGATTATAGAAAAAATAAAACAGATAAAGTTGTACATTTGCAATTCCCTGGGATTTGCTAAACTTAAAGTGTCTCACATGGTTTTCTGAATCCTGAGTTTGGTGAAATATTTCAATAATTTCTTAAGCAGTTCACCTACATCTACCCTTGATCCTTTCCAATCGTTCCCATGTTTAAGTGATTTTTCCAAAACAAAGTTCTAATCATTTAACTCTCTACTCCTACTTAAAATGCTTGAGTGGCTTCTCATTATTCTTAGAATCAAGGGAAAACCCCTAAAGGTAGCCTCCAGATTTATGTTTGGTCTAGTTTCTACACAGCTCTCCAGCTTTATGTTTCACTATGTCCTTCCTTGCTTTCTGAATTCCAACCATGGCTTTCTTTGATCCCTCAAATTTGCTGGCACCTTCTTGCTCTGTGGTCTGCTTTTATAGCTATTTGCCTTCACCTGGAATTTTCTTCCTTTTGTCTTTGTCTAGTTAATGCCTACTCATCCTTCAGATCCCAACTAAACCATCACTTTATCAAAGGAACCATTCTAGATTTTCCTGACTTTCTATAATTCCTTTTATATATACTCTCATGGTCCCTATAGTTCATTTCCTTAATGCTAATAATTATTGGAGCTTTAAATTTACTGCTTGACTACTAAACTAATGTCTGTCTGCTATATTGACTGTATAAGCTCCATGAGGCTAGGGTAACATTTGCTTTTGCTCATGATCTTGTCCCCAAGGACTAGCAAAATCCCTGGAATGTAGTAGGAGCCAAAACAATTTTTTGTGTGTGCAATAAATGCATGACTAATGAAAAGAATTAATGAATTAATGAAGGAGTTTTTCATGACGGGTTAGTAGTATATTTGGAGCAAGTATTATAAGTATTTTTACCCATACTTTTTAGAAAAGTAGAATAGAAATAATATCTATTCCAAAGAAGCATTGGTACTGGTTCTTTTAAAGTGGAGGATTTAAATGATAAGTTTTGTTCAAAAATTTCCTTAGGATAGTGGCAGAGGTATGGGTGGTATATACAGATTAAAAAGGTAAAGGAATGGTAAAGACATTTGTTTTAGTTTCTTGGCTGCTAAAACAAATATCAAATGGGTTAGCTTTGCAATAGGAATTTATTGATTCATGATTTTAGAGGCTAGAAGGCTTGCTTCCACCTCAGTCTGCATCTTCTGGCTGGCCAGTAACCTTTGGGATTCCTTGGCTTTCCATCATATGGCAATGCACATGGCAACTTCTTTTTCTTTCAGGTTCCAATGGCTTCCAGCTTCTTACTGCTCCCCATAGCTTCCTCTGTCTTTGTCTGAATTTCATTCCATTTTGATTATAAAGAGCAACAATATTCTGGTTTGAAGCCCAAGCCTGATTCAGTTGAGCCACACCTTAACTGAAGTAACATCTTGAAAAAATCTTACTTACAAAGGGTCCACACCCACCGGAATGCCAAGCAAGACCAGGAACATGTCCAAACTGGACTATAAAACTCAATTCATAACACAGTGATTTATTAATTTTAATTTTTAAGTTCAGGCTACCCAGAGCTGAGACTTCTCTAGGTATTGAGATAAAAAATAAATTAAAATAAAACTTTGAGGCAGCACACTGATAGCAGGTTCCACTGAATACTAAATTGTTTTACAGTCAAAAATTTCTCATTCACTCTCTGGCTTATAAATATAAGACATTGTTCAAATCTGTAATGAGCAGTGATTCAACTAAGCTTGGACAAAAGAACTTGAAAACCAAGGTCATGGATAGGACACAGAGCACCATTGTTCCCTGTGGCATCGACCCTCAGATATTTTTGGTGAGTCCTTTGGGAGAACAAGACTGATCACTGCACCATCTGTGACTATGTTTACAAACCTTTCTGACTATTTTGTTGATTTGATTGTTCACTAACTAGTGTTTTGTCTGAATCAACCCATTGTTTGATATTATTGACCTGACAGATTGGTGAACTATTGAACTGTTTAGTGCATGTATTTCTCTAGCAGAATATTTCATGGTCAAATAAGGCCTGGATAAATCTGGAATAGAAAACACTTTGAAAAGTGGTCATCATTGTCTTTAAACGGCAGCAAAATCAAGGCAGAAGTTTTTTAGGCCTTACATGCTTAATTTCCCCTTTGTCTTTCCCCTTACTGGTCTTAGGTATATTGCTTTGATGCTTTCCCACACAAGCCTGAGTCATCTAAGAACTAACAAAGAGAATAACTGTCAGTTTTAGGTGTAAAATAAAAATGGAATATTTGAAACAAGTAAGTCAAATGAAATCATGTAATTATTTTAAAAAGAAAGGGGGGGTGGGAACTCACTAGGATTAAAGTCTGGTAAATAGAAAAGTATTCACAAAAGTGTGTATTTGAAGACACTGTGATTGCCTCTCAAGGGAGCATTTGGTGAACATGAAAGATTGACAGTTTAAATTAGGTATGGACTCTGGGAGAAAGATGGCAAGTTAGAGGAAACAGACACATTTACACAGGGATGCCGAGAGTCACTATCTAGGAAACTTCATTAATCTTTGATTGACAGCCAGATAGGTTCATAGCAATTGCCAGTTGTTTTCAAAAACGTGAGGTCTGAATGCCTAGTTCAGGCCCACTATTATATTTGGTGCCTTAAAAGGCACCTTAAATTAAACCTTAATTTAAACCTCTCTTAAATTAAATTAAATTAAACCTGCCTTAAATTAAACCTCTCTTTGCTTCAATTTCTTCATCTGTTAAATGGAGATAATAATAGTTTCATAATATTACCTGCCTCATAGTAGTAATTAAAAAGAATAATTAGACATGTATACATGCTAAGCATAGTTTGTGTCTATAGCAGAGTCTGTTAAGCTCCACTCATAGTCACTTGGCCCTTGCTGTTCCTGAATACACTGATGTGCAGGAATCTCTGCTTAAGGTCTTTCTCTGTCACTAGGAGAATGATAGGCTCTAGAGTGCAACCTTCAACTAATGACTTGGTGGGAATTAGTGATTAAATACCATCATTTTACTTTCCCTTTGAGTCAGATTCTATAAGGTCTCTTGGAGGTCACTAAGAAGACCGAATCCCACATTCCTACAGAAGTTTCTTTCTCACTAATGCACCTCATACTGGCTACCTAAGAACTCCCATTTCACTTGTACACTACATCACTAGTGTTTCCTGGGATAATTTCCCAAATAAAGTACTTGTCAAGTACTTGTCTCAGGGTCTGATATCAAAGGAATGCAAAGTAAAATACTGGTCAATAAATGCTAGCTATCATTAATATCTATTAGAGTAAATTTTATTCCTGCTCAGTTATATTCAGTGTCAATCATCTAACAAGTTCTTTGTTCGGAGAAATTGTTTGGTATTTTTCCCCTTCTTTTTTTTTTAACTCAAGGAGAGATTACCTTATACATTTTCAATTTTTCCTTAATATTATGGCTTATTTTCCTCATTCTCTGCTTGACTTTGTAATAAGGCTTAGAGGCAAACCATTTAGGTGTGCTGGTTTTATATTTTTGAAGGAAAATTTTCCCTAAATCATTCTTTTGTTGTTATTTTGGTCTGAGATCTCAAGAGACAAATCTCTCGTGTATTTGTTTGCTAAAGGGTCCTGGGATCAATGTACCAGAAATGTGTTGGTTTTTGTAATGGAAATTTATTAGATCAAAAACTTCTAATTCTGAGGCCATGAAAGTGTCCAAATCAAGGCATCATCAGAGATGCTATCTCACCAAGGGTCAGCTGCTGGTAATCCTGGACTCCTTCCGTGTGGCAAGGCACATGGAAGTATCTGCTTGTCTGGGTCCCTGCTTTCTTCTCCAGGCCTACTTTCTTCCTGAGTTCAGCTGTGAGCAATCAGAATTATGGATTGTCCCTTCTTTCTCCTCTCTTTGAGCTTCTCAGGGATCTTTCTCCAAGCCTCTGTGCTCAACTGATTCCAGCCTCTGGTCTCTGGGACTTCTCTCTTAGCCACTCTGGGTTTCTCCATATCTGCCACCTTTTTTTCTGTGTGTCTCTGTGTCTGCAGTTTTTTTCTCTGTCCCTTTTATAAAGGACTCCCACAAGAGGACCAATATCTACCCTGGGTTAAACCTCACTGAAGTAATCCAATCAAAGTGTCCCACACCCACAGGAATAGATTAGAGTCAAGAGCATAATCTTTTCTGGGATTCACAAAAATCTTCAAACTGTCACACCTGGACTCTACAGAAATTTTGCTGGTCATTTAGTCATATAAACTGTTATGTTCCTATCTGCATAAATCTCTACTGTACCTAGGGACCATAACAATTTTCCAATAGTCAGAATGAAGACAGATAGACTTATCTGGAACCAATTTAATGGTTTACCCTTGGTGTGAAATTGGGAGTTAGGAGTTTGCAATGCCTAGAAATCCATTAATTATTATTTACCTGTTTTCTTGTCTAAACATTTAAATGTAGATCAGTAAAATTATGTTAGTAATCCAAAAAAGATGACCAACTTTGAGTGTTAGGTAATGCCAAAACAAAGATAAGAATTAAAGAATTTCTGATACATGTGACAACAGATGAACCTTCCCGACATCGTGGTGAGTGAAATAAGCCAGACAGAAAAAGACATATATTGTATGATCTTGCTGACTTGAAATGACTAGAATAAGCAAACTTATAGTCAGAATATAGAATCTAGGTTACCAGGCAATGGTTTGGGGATAGGGAATGGGAAGTTAAGGCTAAAAGCGTACAGGCTTCCTCTTTGGAACTATGGAAATGTTTTAGTAATGGATGGTGGTGATGGTAGCCCAAACTTGCGAATGCAATTAACAACACTAAAATACATATATGAATGTGGTTAAAAGAGAAAATGTTACATTGTATATATGGTGACAGAATTTTTTTTAAATCCATGGAACTGTACTAAACAAACAATAAACAACAACCAAAAGATAAGTATTAAAGATTGAATAGGAGTGTGTCAGGAAAGGAAGATTGAGAAGTGAGATCCAGGTAGAGTTAACATGTATGAAGGTTGTGGGATTTTGAAAGCTTATGGAGAAGTCCAGTGAGGCTCATCACAAATACATGCACTAAAGAGAACAGAGATCAGCCTTGAGGATGGAGAAGATCTTATATGCCAAAGCAGTGGACCTCGAACTTGAACATGCCTCAGGAACATCTGGAGGGCTTGTTAGAACGCAGATTGCTGGACCCCACTGGCAGTGTACCATTAGGTAGATAGGAGAGGGGCCCTGAGAATTTGCACTTTTAGCAAATCTCCAGTTGATGTTGATGCTCCTGTTTGAAGGAAAACCCTTTAAGGACTGCTGTGCTAAGGTATTGATATTGGCCCATGTTAATTTTAATACTGATATCCAGAAGCATGTAGATTATCTCTAACCCCTCTTTTGCCATACCTTCAAGATTTTGAAGACCATTTTCATATGACGTCTAAATCCACTTTCATCTAGGATAAATTTGACTTGTTCCTTGAAATATTTTTACAGCCCATGGATATTAGAACACTTACTATCCTGTGAATGCCCTATTTTGTATTAAAATACTAAATATAGTGCTAAGAATGTAACACACTATTTTGCATGTGATATGGCCAGGAAAGATGGCAAGGGGATAAAATTTGCCTCTAGACAGACCATATGCTCTTACTGATGTTGCCTAAATGTGCATTATCTGATTTAGCAAGAACAAACTACTATTTAACATCATGCTTGTTTCAACAAAAGCCCTGGGGATTTCCTTCTGCAGGAAAGTACTTGATGACAATTAGGAGGTGAAAAAGTGTCTTTGATGTTTAGGGTAACAAATGGTTTTGTTTACTTCTTTATTTCCAGCATCTAGAGAAATGCCTGGCACATAGAAGGTGCTCAAGAAATATTGTTAAGTGAATTACTGAATGAATATTGAGCCTTATTTCGCATGTTGGCAAATTTCAGTGGGGTATTTAAACAGTATAGCAGCTTTAGCTTTTTATTCTCTAAGGATTGCTGCAAAGAATGGCTTCATTGAAAATCGTACTATATCTTTCCCTTTTTCTTAGCTTCCCACCCACACAGATGCTTACATAACGCACAAAGATCTCTTCTCCATGCTCCTTGGATGATAACTTGAGATTCATAGAAATTATACGCTTTGGCAGCAATCTAAAGTATTCTGTTAAATAAGTTGAAATGTTGATGATTTAGGTCAATGATCTGACTTCTATAAATACATCTCCTTGGTCCTGAATAAGATCCTAAGTAAATGAGTATGATAAGAATGAGAAAGTAAAGAAACCAGCATTACAAGCTTTTGTCTAATATTAGTCACATTTTTATCATTAGTGCTCCTAAGAATCTTGTGAGGAATATATTTCTAATTCCATCATATTCATAAGGAAATTGAGCCTGAGAGAGATTTGGCAGTTTACTCATGGTTATATAGCCACAAAGTTGAGTATTTGAGTAGAAAGGAAGAGTAGATTACAGATGCCTCCCTGACATCAATGCCTTAACTAATGTGGATAGACCCTCTATCTATTATGGATTTTAAAATAAACAAAATGGAGGAAAATATTTTATTAAGTAAATGAGAGTGTTAGTGGAAGGCTCTCTTCTTTCATTAGAAAACTCTATGAAGTAGAGACAATTATTAAAATTTGGGGAACCCTCATGACAGGGTTGGTACTCTGCTAGAAACTCAGCAAAGGACGATGTATTTAATTTGTTCAAACAGATTGATGGAGAACGCTTACCCATAAAATAAGCAGTGCTTATTCATATTTTAAAAGTCAGAAATCAAACCAAAAGAGGTTGATTTCTGTAGGAAAAAAATACCAAAAATAATCTATTAGATATCTTAGCAATTTATAATTGTATGTAGTTATATAATTGGTCATATATAATTGGTCATATCTCTATGTATATATGAGTAATTCTGAACTGAATAGTTATTGAGCAAATTAGTGATTTAAAGAGGGGCAACAAAGAATTCTTCCAGACCTCAGCTCAAGGAGGCAAATAAATATTTTTTTAAAATTAATGAGAAGTTTGAAGCAATAGAGGACAGAATGAGAAATCCCAGATCTTTCTGATAAGTGTTCCAGAAAGAGAATGGAGCGAATGGGGTAAACATAATGTTTAAGTGGAAATTTAATGTTATATTCCCACAAGTGAAGGAAGGCATGGATCCTTAGCCGAAAAGTACTCACTGAATACCATGCAGGATAAATTAAGATAAATCCAAGACTTGACACATCCTAGTGAAAATATGATAGCAGGGAAAATCTTAAGCAAAAGAGAGCCGTCCAGAAACTTCTTCACTAAAAGAAATTTTAGATGATGCCCTTGAACAGGAATAAAAGTGAATCCAAAAGAATGTTAGAGAATATAGGAATCAGCTGATTAGAGGAGGACACACTAATTTTTCATTGTTAAAAATGGTAAAAAAAAAAAAAAAAAAGTTGGTGTAAACAACAATAACAAGTTGGAAATTTCCCAGTGGTGAAAATATGCTGGAATGTTTGTCTTGTTTATTCAAGGTTAGGAATAATAAATGTCTAAGTGTGTTAGAAATATTTATAAATGAACACATGTTTTTTAAAAATATAAGATGTTCACCAAAGAATAGAATTTCAAACTTTACCTTCAGAAGCTACAGAGATATAGAAGGAGGAAAAAAGTGAAGGCAAAGAATGGTAAGCAGAAATTCCTATAGTGCAAGGTGAATTAAGTACAAATATGTAAGTAATTATAAATATAATTAGAATAAAATCACTAATTAGAACCAGAAATAATCTGATTTGATTTTTAAAGTATCCAACTATATTTTGTTTACAAGAAACACAATTTTGCAAATACACACGAAGGTTAAATAAAAGGTTGAAGCAACCAATGTCTGTGAAAACAGTAAACAAATATAAGTATTGTGGAAATAGTAATATCATAAAATTGAATTTTAGGCAAAATCATTAATCCATGTAAAAGAGGTGAACCCTTTATGTATACCAACAATAAATTGGTAATTAAGTTGTTTTATATTTATGAAATAGAAATACTATTAAGCAATAAAATTGAATAAACTAGGCATATATATATATATATATATAATATCAACCTGGATAAATATCACATAAACTGCTGTGCATAAAAAATAGAAGCAGAATGCTATGGACAGTATTAAACAAAGTTAAAAGCATTCAAAATACCAATTTTTTTTTGTGGTGCATGCTCGAGAATGATAAACACCAAATTTAGTTTGATGGCTACCCTGTAGACACAGGCTCTGGTGCCATTTTAATTTCAAATATTCTAAAATGTGCTTATACAATCCTAGGAAGAAATAAATTAAAAAGCATAATAAAATAGAGATAAAATAAGATGCACTTTAAGATCTGATACCTTGTGTATGCCTGTGTTGTGTGTGTGTGTAAAAGGAGAGGGGTAAAAGGAGAAAATTGTTTGAATCTTTAGCATATGTCTCGCCTGAGACTAGGACACCAAACCATAATTAGCAATCCAGGCCACTAGGCAGACGAATGAGGAAATCAATATGCGAAACTTCTCTCTTTAGAGGTTTCAGCTCTCAGAGGCAATGACTTGAGCTTTGCCCAGCTTGTTCAGCCCTTTGCTAACCCTCCTTCTGCTCTGATTATTCTCGGCAGCTCATTCACATCAGTCACCCTCCTCACGGATCCCCCCTGCAATCACACAAACCTAGTTTGCATCTGTCAGGCTCGGCCTGAAAAGTCTGAATTCCTTCAAATGTCTCTTCTCAGGCTGTAAAACCTAGAGAGAGGCTTTTTTATTCAACAGATGGGTCAATAGGCAAATAGTGAGGAAAGTGGTCCTGATTTTTTGTTTTCCTGTTTCAGTAAAAGGCAATTTCAGTAAAAGACTTACCTCTGAGACTTTTTTTTCTTCTTTTATTTTTTTTAAGTTTTCAGTGTAATATTAATTACCTCCCAAAATGTCTTATGAATAGGACAATGGCAGCTTCAGTCAGATGATGACATCAGTAGAAAGCCAAGATGGCATGTTAGGAAAAGCTCAAATCTGGTTTTAAAACCTGGATCAAACACCTTTAGCAGCCAGATTCTAGGAAATGGCTTACCTTCCAAGCTAAATGCTCTTCGAGTCTTATTGGTCCTGCTTACTCTGACTGTTCCACTACCAAGGCACACCTTGTTACAGATTCTCTCCCATTTTCTGTGTTCCAGTCACAATTGCCAACATTCCCATTTATGCTTTCTTGCCACAGTAGCTTTGCACAAGCTATTTCCTCTGTCTATAATGATTCCCATCGCAAACCGCACTTCCACTTCACCAGGTTAACCCCTGCTTTTCCTTCAGATTGCCCTCACTCATCACTTTCTCAGGCGCGCCTATTCTGACAATGTAAATTTCCTCTATAATGGCCTCAGAGTACTATAATCACATAACAATGTTATAATATTACATTCATTTTTGTGCTTATTTTATGAAAGTCTATCTCTACCAAACAATGATGTAAAGCTAGGAGTCTGGGGACCATGTTTATCTTGTGCTTCCAGCACCTCCTCAACCTCCAGCATGAGTTGCTCAATCAAAATTTGACCATAACTTGAAGCCATGATACGCTACATGGCTTCAGTCAGTTCTTCCAAGCTAAAGGTGTCGGGGTGGTCAAAAACCAAGAGTTAACTCCTGCCTCCAGGTTGAAGAAAGACTCCAAAGATTTAAAAAACTAGTTTGAATGTTTTCACTGTGGAAATATATGGTTAATTTTTTAATGATTTTTTTAAAAAATTTAGAATAGTTTTAAAATTACAGAAGAGTTACAAAGATAGTAGACTTCCGATGGAGCTTGAACACAGTTTTCCTTATTGCTAACCTCTTAGATGTCCTGGTACACTTGTCACAGCTAATGAAACAATATGATACATTACGATTAATTCAAATACATACTTCCTTCATATTTCTGTAGTTTTTACCTAATGTTCCTTTTCTCTTCCAGGATCCCAACGAGGACATCACATTGCATTTAGTTGTTGTGTCTCCTTAGAGTGCTCTAGGCTGTGACAATTTCTCAGACTTTCCTTTTTTTGTGACTTCCTCAGTTTTGAGGAGTACTGGTTAGGTGTTTTGTAGAATTTACCTTAATTTGGGTCTGCCTGATGTTTTTCTCACAATCATACTGGGGTTCTGGGTTTGGGGGAGGAAAAGCACAGATGTAAAGTGTCATTCTCATCACATCCTGTCTGTGGCAGAGTACTGCCAACATGACTTACCATTGTTAGTGTCGACCTTGATCACCTGGCTGAGGTACTGTTTGTCAGGAGAATTGCTGTTCCCTTCCTCCCCATTCCATGTTGTACTTTTGGAAAGGAAGTCACTACGTGCATCCTACACTTTAAGGGGTGGGAGGTAAGTTCCATCTGCTTGAAGGCTGATTCGCAACATAAATTATTGGAATTTTTCTGCACGAGTGATTTGTCTCATCTCCTTTATTTATTTATTCAATAATTTATTTAATTTATTTGCTCTCATTTTGGAAGTCTCTGGTTAAGTTTTACTAAGCCATAGAGCTTAAAAGAACTAACAGTCACCTCCTTATGTGTATTCAGGCTTAACATTCCCAATGCCTCCCTGGTCTGCTGTATTCTAGCCTTCGGTGCTGCTCAGGATCACTTCATTCCATAACACCTGGAACATATAACATCTCCAGCCATGGTGGCCTTCTAACTCATCCACCCATACTAGAGAGAAGTTTCACATCCTCCAGTTTCTCTTGGTCTAATTATAAATTGTTGCATAACAAATTACCCTCAACCTTGGTGCATGAAACAGCTATTTATTATGCTTCTCCAGTCTGTAGATCTAGAGTTCCAATAAGGCAGAGCAGGGATGATTTGTCTCTGCTCCTCTACTTCTGTGGCCTCAGCTGGAAGACAGAAAGGTTGTGTGGGGCGACTTGATATCTGTGAGTTGGACTCCTCGAAAGCCGTATTCACTCACATATCTAGTAGTTCATACTCCATTTGGCTGGACACATAGCTGAGTCTGTCATCTAGAACACGTATATTTGGCCTCTTCATGTACCTAGACTACCTCATAATGGTGACTGGATTGCAAAGGTGCGCTTATTAGAGAGAGAGAGAGGTGGAAAATGCATCTTTCTTAACCTAGCCTCAGATGCCACATTTTGTGTCAATTTCATGATACCCCATTAGGTGAGATGTAACTAAAGTCAGTCCAGGTTATAGAGGAGGGGACAAAGACATCACCTCTTAATGGGAGGTAGAAAGGCTTTGAAAGGGTACGTGATACTAAAAATAGTTATGTATCCATTTTTGGGATATAATTTTGGCACCTGGTCTTAGCATCTCTTACTAAAGCAGAAGTAGGTTTAGGGAGGTTATTGGCCAAAAGGTCTCCAGTTGCCTAGCTCTCATAAAACTATTTACTAGATAATGGTACCTAGTAAAATTGTAAGATAATTACCGAACTTAGGTAATATTCTTTGATCTGTTCCCACAACTAAATAA
>JAQZBX010027289.1:0-28458 GCA_029593785.1 Cabassous unicinctus
ACAAAGATAAACTGCAGCGGGGGAGAGGGGGAGCGTCAGAACCTCGCATGGAAATGGGGGGCCCGGCCCTACCCGGCACAAAAGGGGGCCGGGGGCCCCGCCACCCCCCCATGGGAAGCCTGGGGCGTCCTCCCGCAGGAGAGCCGGTGGGGGTGGGGGTGCGGGTGCGGCTCCTGGGTGCAGGTTCTTTCGGAAGTGCGGCGGGGGCCGCGGAGGCCGCCCCCCCCCAGGCCGAGGTGGAAGGCCGGGTGTGTTCTTCACTTATATGTGTTTTAAAGTAGGCAGATGGGCTGGGAGCAAACAAGCCCGCAGCGCTCGGCGCAGGCAGAGCCCTTAAACAGCTGTTTGCAGAGCCCTGGACGGCCAGGCTCGAGGGAGCGGCGCGGGCTGCGAGCGCCAGGGCCCGGGCAGGGAAGGGGCTCAGAGCCGCTGGGCTCGGCCCCTCGCGGGCTCCCTAAGCCCCGGTTCCCAGCCCCGGTCTCGGGGCGCACTGCCGGGGGGCGCTGACGCGTGGTGGTTCTCAGCGCAGGGATCAGGCCCCGCGCGGCCCCCTGCAGGGCCGAGGGGCTGGGCACAGCCGTGCCTTCCCCCAGCGCCGGGGCAGGCCGGACCCCCGGCCTCCCACCTCCACAACACCCGCCACGCGGGGCCCCTACTCGACTCCGACGCTGGGTCGGTCGGGAGCTGCCACGGAGGGTCAAGTATGCATGCGGCGCCTGGGCGGGCTCCCAAGACCTGGGGTGCCCTCGGCTTCTCCGAAGGAGTGGGGAAAAGACAGGGGGAAAGTTCCCAAAGCAAAGTTGGCCACATTTCTCATTTTCCCAAGTAGGTATTGAGCACCTGCTGAGTGCCCGGCCCTTGGGCTGGGGCTGCTGCCTGCGGCTGGGGAGAAACATGAAGTCTCAGTGGGTCCCGAGAGCTTCCGCAGGAAACAACGCCAGGGGTGGTTGCTGCTCAGGACCAGGTCACCGAGAGGAAGGAAAGCCTGGCTCCTCTCCCCTCCCTCCTCTCTTCCTTCCCTTCCTTCCTCTCGGCTGCATCTCCTTGGCTCCACCCCTTCTCCTCATCAATTCCTCCCACACTTCCCTGCTCTCCCTGGCTTTTCACTGGAGGGTCCCTTTACCCAGCGAGGAGCAGATGCTGAGCCCCATTGTCTTTACCCCAGTGACTGCAGCTGCGGGGGACAGGAGCGGCCACTCTCTCCTCCCCCCAAGCCCAGCGGCCTGGGCCTTTGGAGGCTGGAGCCCCAAGGCCACCGCCCCTGGCCCTGCAGTGCTGTGAGCAATGACTCCAGTCACTCAGAACATGATTTGTCTTTCTGATTGGGAGTGAGAAAACAGTAGCCCAAGAGTTTGGGTCAGCAATGAGGACAGCATGGTTTTAACATTAGCACAGGGGGACCGGAATGACCCCAGAGCATTCTCCCAGGGTGCCCTCTTCATAGGGCAAACCGGAAATCACATTTCTGTCATTACCTGCCCCCTCCCACTCAGTGCATCCAAGCAGAGCATAGTTACTCATTCATTCACCGAATGCTTACTGAGTCCTCTGCCAGTTCCTGTGCCCGGGTAACTGAGGGCCTAACCATCAACAAGACAAAACACTTGCTCTGCGGCCTGGCTGGCGGGGGAGGGGGGAACAGACAACCAGGATGCCATGCTCTATGCATGGCCGGACTGAGGACACACCTAAGAGGGTGCTTAGACTGGGGTAGTCAGGGACGGCTTCCTGGAGGAGGTTACATCTAGATGAGTAGGCACAGCCTGTCCAGAGGCCCCCTGGGCCAGAGAGCATATTCTTACAGATCCTTGGAACTGCCACAAGTATTTGAAAAAAAGAGGGGAAGTGGGGGGTTAGAAAGGTCAGGGTGATGTTCAGATTTTAGCTTCAACCACTTGCTGTGTGAGCTTGGGTGAGTAACTTAGCCTCAGTGAATAACTTAGACTCAGTTTCCTCACCTGTAAAACAGGGGTAAGATGGCTTGTAGGCTGTGGAGAAGCCCAGGATTATTTGCCTCAGATCCCTGGGCAAGTTGACCTCTTTAAGTCTAAGTTTTCTCATCTGGAAAATGGGGATAAAAATACTCCCCTCACAGGGTTGTTGGGAGGCTTAGATGAGCCAAGGCCTACCACAGTGCCCTGTACATAAGCACTAATAGATGGTAGTTTCACTCATTATTATAAATCAGTCCATGGGGAGTGACAGGGAGGTGCCCTTGACAACCTGGAAATCAGATTATGTTCTGGGTTGAAACCAGTGACTCATCACGCCAGAAACGCAGGGAGCCGGCTGTGGAGGAAACATGTCTTCAACCATGCCCTGTGTCACGGTGGGGGGCTGGGATCGGGGTCACCCACGTCTCTTCAAGATGGCCAGGGTTTCGTCTCGGGCAACATGAGAATGGGATGGCTGTGGACAGCAAGACCCAGGCTGGTCGGCGGTGTTGTGGCTGCCTGAAGAACCAACAGGGATGGGAAAGGGTGAGCCTCGGGAATCCAGGAGCAGCAGCGCCTGAGGGGCAGGCACTGGCCGTGTTTGCTCAAGGGACAGAAGTTCACGCTGGGGGTAAAGGAGCCAGAGATGATTGACTCCCCCAGAACCCAACTGAATCTCTCAGAACCACTGGCTTAGTCCTTTGCTTTGGTTCCCCATTCTCCAGGGAACCTGCAGATGAACTTGGCACCAGCAAAATGTACCCTGGATCCAGGCGGGTATCAGCGTTCTGGTCCCTGCATTGTAAGCATTTTACACCTCTGTGATTTTTTTTTTTTTAAATAAGTTTACTGTGAAAGAATTTGAAAATCAACTAAGCAAAAATGAAAGAGAATCCCATCTAGAGACATTATTTTTTAATGTATAAGCTTGCATCTTTTATATCCCCATATCTATACATAAATACACATAAAAATAAAACTATACAAAGTAAGTATTGTTAAATGAATAAGTGACTACATCTACATTTATTTCTTACAAAATTAATAGAAATGGCATAACACTATGCCTACTGATTTGGAGCTGCTTTTCCCCAGTAACCCACGTGGCACAAATATCTTTCTCTGTCTATAAACATCCACATTAATGAATGAATGATTTCATGGCATACTTGTATCTTAATTCATTTAACCAAATTGTTGGCCTCGTGAGACGTTTCCAATTTCTTGCTTTTGTGAACCTGTTAGGTTAAATGTACTTGCACACTCATCTTTGTGCCAGGCTTTGCTATGCACTTTTACATGAAGTAGGTGTTATACTCTTTTTTTTTTTTTTTAAGTATAACTGCTTTTATTAAATTCTTGATGAGAAAGTGGTGTTATACTCTTAATATCCGCATTTTACAGGTGAAGAGACTGAGGCACAGAGAAGTTAAAAATATATAAATAAAACTTACCCAGGTCACAGGAATTGAGTGACTGAGCCAGAATTTGCACCCTGGTTTCCAGTTGGAAGTTCCCTTTCAGCATTTCCTTTTCACCCCTTTCCTTTAGAGTGACTATTGACTATTGATTACCCATTATCCCCTCCAAGTTCCTTCCCACTGTCTTTTCTCTTGCAAATTACCTGCCTGAGAAAACCTGTCTGGGCAGGTGACCCACTGTCTTCTCTGGCACCAGCCTCCTGCGGTTGTTGGGAGGAATGGAAGCAGATAATGTATGACATGCATGACATGATAATGCATTTTGTAAATAGTAAAGCCTGTTGGAAGGTGCCACAGGGCTTCAGCTCACTCTCACACATCACCAATTGGCCAAATCCCCTGACCTGCCCTAACCCACGAGGGAATCCTCTAGATTCACTACTAAAGAGTGAGAAACTGGCTGTTTTGGTACAGGAGCAGTATACTGAGGCCTCTCCCGGGCATTTCATAAGCTCCTCAGTTGGCCCCTCCCAGAGCTGGGATGAGAAGGAAGGTTTGTTATAAGGTTTCGTCATCTTCACTGTTTTCCTGAGGGAGGATGCTTTCATACTGCAGACCCTCCAGAATGTTCATTTCCATCTCTGAATTCTGAGGAATCTTGTAAACTGAGGAAAGGGATGAAATACAGCTCTTCAATATTTCAGTTGATATGCTCACCAGAATAACTCTTCTGGGAGATTAGCAGGTGATTTTTAAAATGTTTCTTTTGTTGGCAGAGCCAAACAAAAAATATATATATATGTGACTTTGTAATATCTAATATTCAATTTTTAATATCAAACCACCTAACTGGAATCCAGGGACTGCAGAAAGCCTGGGTGGACTTAGGACTCCTGGAAGGATGGGCTCACTAGAGCTGGCAGGAGGAATACGGGAACTGGTGGAGGGCCACTGAGAACTGAGTGAGTGACCGAAGTCCCACGGAAGATGTGTTGGGCTGCAATTCAAAATCCTCAGAAGTATAGTAACAATTTAGGAATATTCGAGGTTTGCCGGGGCAGGGGAGAATCCAGAGAAAGTAAAAGTCTTAGGTTTACAAATTATTTTTTCAAGAGTAATGCCAGTGTGTCTCAAGTAATCCACCCCTTCTGACCTCCTTGTGACCAAGGATGCATATTTGCATAACTTTATTCTCATCGAGGCCTCAACCAATACACTAACTGGCCTTATCTGCATAAATATAAGACTAATAAATATGCCAAAAGAAATATGGGCCATCGACCATAAACAGGCAACTTCCAGTTTCACCAAACAGTTAAAAATAATTAAGAGCCACAGCAATGAAACTTCTTGCCAGTAAAGATGTGATGAGATAAACACTTTTATTCACTGCTGTGGGAGGCAAATTGGTACAAAGCCTGGGAAAAGAATTTGATAATAAGATCAAAAGAAGTTTAAAAGTTTATAGCCTTTGATTCAGTAGCTTTAGTTCTAGAAATCGATTTAAGAGAAATAATCAGCAATGTGAGCAAAGATGTATATTAAGGATGTTTGTCAAAGTAGTATTTATATTGGCAAAAATTAAAAAAAAAAAAAGAAAGGAAGGAAGGAAATCACCTAAATAGCCAACAATAGGGAAATGCTTAGAGTTATGGCATGCACGTTTGATGTAATACTCACAGCTAATAAAAATCATGTTTTTGAAGAATTTTTAATGACAGGAAATGTTTGTTAAACACTGAGCAAGATATTAAATTATATGCATCAGAATTATATTTTTGTAAAATTTTGTATATACATATACATTTATCCAGAAAAAAAAATTAGATATAAAATATCTGAAAAGAAATGCAACCAGTTAAAAAGTGATTTCTGTTTGGTAGGATTATAAGTGACTTTTATTTTTTTCTTCACCACTTATTGAATGTGCCAAGTTTCAATAATGATTATGCTATTTCTTAACAATAACATGTATTTAGAAAAAAGGTCTAGGTTTCACATTCATTCCACAGTCCATGGTAAAAAGACGGAGGCCAGGCCTTCAAGGGGCTTCCAGTCCACAGGAGAAAGAGCCGAGCAGACGGGAAGCTGTGTCGCAGCATGCGGCATTTCTGCTCGCCTTGGAGATGCGTGTGGGCCTGGGAGGAAAGAGGAGCCAGCGTCTTGGTTGCTGATGGTGTGGACTCTAGGTTGAATAGACTGTGTATTGTGCAAAAAGAGAATAGGGCTTTTTGTGAAGGGGGATAAGGAGGGTCTGGAAGCCAGGAGGCTGGGGGAGGAGGAGCAGGGCCCAGGCAGATCCTGGAGCAGACCCTCCGGAGATGTCCTGGAAGCCAGCTGGCCGAGTGGGTGGACTGCGGACAGGGCTGCCCCGAAGGTCCCTCCGCGCCGTCCTCCAGTCAGGGCGTCCAGGGCCTGGGTGAGTACTTGGCACTGTGCTCCTACCAGGGGCTGGGAAAATTGTGTTGTCCTTAAGCGTAGACGAGTGAATGAACCCCTCACATCAGGGATCACTCCCGTGAAGTCCCTTTAAAGCATTAATTAAACAGTCTGGAAAAGAGAGACTCCATTGTGAAGCTGTGATGATGAACAGGCAGGAGGGGAATTTACAGTCTTTTCCACCAAGGCAGCAAGGGGTGGGGGGAAGGGAAGAGAGGGCATCTGCTTTAGCACCAGGAGGGACCTGGGTTCAAGTTCCAGTGTAGCACTGGAGTCTGAGGAGCTGTGGGGGCTGTTGGCTGTGACGACTTGCCAGCTGTGAGACCCTGGGCCGGACTCGGGCTTTGAATGTTTCATTTCCCATAAAACGAGCTTGGGGCAACCTTGTTGAGAAGATCAGAGGAGATAATGCTGTGTAGAGGCTACAGCACTCTGCAAATGGAATGAGCTGTTAGGCTAGTATTATTACCTACACAACCCCTCAGATGCTACCTGCTGGGGGGGGCATGCCACAGGGTAGGCTTTGCTATGCTGAGTTCTCAGATTATGAATCCTCTTTCTAGCCCCCTCCCTTTGCCATCCTTTGTCCCTCATTCAATCAACAGACATTTACTGAGCACCCAAGATGTACCAGCCACCCTTAAGGGTCTCCCAGGCAGCCAAGGGTGACGGGTGTAAGACAAGCGATACCTATACAAGAGCAGAGGGAGACCTTCCCGGAGGAGGTGATGTTTAAACTGAGTCTTGAAAGAAAAGTGGGAGTTGGCTCAGCAAAGGAAGGGCATTTGGGGGTGCAGGGGTTTTCTGTGATACAAGTTACTTAACCCTAAGCCTCGCTCACCACTGAGTAAGACAACATACGCCAAGTGCCTAGTGCAGTGCCTGGCCCTCGGTAGCTACAGAAAAAAGCTAGTTCTTTGTCCCTTCTGTGTCAAAATCAGTTCCTCTTTGAAGCTCATTTCCAGTTTGCATTTTGCTTTTTTCCCCAATTCCTGTAGACATCTCCACTGCCGGCTTGGGCACCTAAGTGACTTTGCCCATTTTCAAGGATCCACAGAATAATTTAAATAATGGATTGTGTTTTCCACCACAAGGAAAAACCACAAAAATTTTGAAAATGCAGATGTCATATGGGCCATGTTTTCTGTTCACAATATATTAAAACTAGAAATTAATGTTAGAAATCAAATATTTAAAAAATTTCAAAATAGCTTCTGGATAAAGGAAGAAATCAAGACAGAAGTGTCAATTTAGAAAATAACACAAAACCAGTGGTATACATGCAAAGCTTTACTGAAAATTGTATTTAGATTTTAAAATGATTTTACTATTAAACCTAGAAAAAGTTAAATAAACAAAAAATCATTTGCTGAATATTTTAGAAATGTTAAAAAATGAAGCCCCAATTAAAGATGAGAGAGAAAGAAATGAAGAAAAAAGCAGGAAAGATTAAGTTAGAAAATAGAAAAACAGCTGAGCTGTTTTCTTTTGGTAAAAAAAAGGTCTGCATAATACAATGGACAAACCTGAAGGAGAAAAAAAAACCAGAAACACAACTGAAGGTGAAATGGGGACCGACAACAGAAATAGACAGACAGGCTTTAAAGCTAGAAAAAGATATTATGTGAAATTGGTGACAAATTTGAAAACTTCAGTGAAATAGATAAACTTTTGGAAATAATAATAGAGCAGTTTCTATGTTGGACACAATTGGAAGTAAAAAACCTGAACCACGTCCTTCTGTTTCTGCTCAAATGCCCCCTGGACAGAGACGCCCCCTCTTGCCCAGCGTGCTAAAGCAGCTATCCTCTACCCTGTTTCTTTTTCTTTTTTCTTTTTATTGTGGTAACATATTTTCAACACATTTCCCATTTTAACCAATTTCAGTAAACGATTCAGTGGCATTAATTATCTTCACAGTGTTGTGCTACCACCACCATGCCCCACCAAAGCTTTTCCATCACCCCAAACAGAAACTCTGTACCCATTAAGCGCTCACTCCCTCCTGCTTCATTTTTCTCCACAGCATTCTCACCATCTGATATGACCCACGTCTAATTGTTTACTTGTTTCCCTTCTTCTCTCCCCACTAGAATATGAGCTTTCTGAGTCTAGAGAGTTTTGACTTGTTTTTTAAAATGAAACTTATTTTGAGATAATTGCGAGAAATTTGTTTTGTTCACTGCTGTATCCCTCCTGCACAGAACTGAGCCTGGCATGTAGTTGGGTCTTAAAATAAGTACAAGATTAATGAATACGTGAACTGAAGAAGAATTTAAGAAAGTTATAAGAACATTGTCCTCCAAAAGCTCTGAGTCCAGAGGGTTTTACTTGGGTGGATGGGTAGAGGGGGCTTGCAAAGTTTTGAGGCATAGATAATCCTATGTTATATAAATTAATCCAGAATGTAGCATTTTCTATATGAAGAAAACTACAACATTTTTTCTGAAGGATATAACCGAAGAATTGAATATGGAAAGTCATAACCTATGCCCGGATGCAGAGGCTAAATAAAGCTGGAAAGATCAGATTAATTTACAGGCTTTGTACAAATCCAAATGTGATTTCTTTTCACACTTTTACAAAAAGACTATAAAATTTGTTTTACAGAACAAACAGGTAGAATTTCAAAGAAAAGTTTGTAAAATTAAGAGTAACAATAGAAGGAGTAGACCTTCTAGATAAAAAGCATATTAAAAAGTTATAATGGGGGAAGTGGGTGTGGCTCAGTGGATAGAGCCCCCGTTTACCATATGGGAGGCCCGGGTTCGCGTCCCAAGGCCTCCTTGTGAGGGCACGCTGGCCTGAGCGGTGTGGTGGGCTGATGCAGCAACCTCACGGCAGGAAGCGGGTGTGGCGCAATGGATAGAGCACCCGTTTACCATATGAGAGGCCCCGGGTTCGCTTCCCGGCGCCACCTTGTGAGGGAAGGCCGGCTTGCGCGGCGCCGTGGGCTGATGCGGCAAGACCTCACAGCAAGGGGGAGATAAGCAGACACAGAGAAGACACGCAGCGAATGGACACAGCAGCACAAGCAGAAAGGGGGGGATAAATAAAATAAAATAAATAAATCTTAAAAAAAAAAAAGTTATAATGGGAAGTAGATGTAACTCAAGCGATTGAGCACCCGCCTACCACATGGGAGGTCCCAGTTTCAGTTTCCAGTACCTCCTAAAGATGAGCAATGCTGACACGATGGGCAGGCAAGCTGACACAAGATGATGCAACAAGAGACACAAAAACATAATGAGAGACACAATAAAGCAGGGAGCGGAGGTGGCTCAAGCCATTAGGTACCTCCCTCCCACAACGGAGGTTCTGCATTCAGTTCCCGGTGCCTCCTAAAAAGAAGACCAGCACACAACAAACAGACACAGCAAATGCAAACAACGAGGGGGTGGGGTGAAATAAGTAAATAAAATAAATCTTTAAAAAATGTTATAATATTTTAAATAATATGGCATTAGGGCAAAAATGCATAGTTGTATTAATAAATTGAAAGAGGTAGCTTAAGGGAGTGGCTGTGGCTCAAGCAGTTGAGCGCCTGCCTCCCACATGGGAGGTCCTGGGTTCTGTACCCAGTGCCTCCTAAAGAAAAAAAAACCAACAAAAAACCAGACAACAAGCAGACATTGAGAAAAACAAAAGAGGTAGCTCAAAATTAGACAGTCATATACATTTAATCACCAATTTAATATGTAATAAAGGCATAACAGGGAATGGGAAGAGGTATTTTAAAAATTACTTGGGCTAAGTGGCTGGCAAATTAGGAAAAAATGTTTTATTCTTACCTTACATAATAAAACAAATAAATCCTATCGGGATTTATAATCATTTTTAAAAATCAAGCCATGAAAAGGCTGTAAGAAAAAGACAATAAACACTTTTCAAACAACTGGAGGAGGGAATGGCTCTCTAAGCTTGGTACTGACGGAAGAAATCGTGAAGGGAAAAGAGAACATTTTCATGACATAGATATGTCAAACTTTACCATGTTAAGAAAAACAAAATTTACCTCTAAGATAGATTAAGTGAAGAAAGCAAGTTGCAGTTAGGATACTATTCATGTAAAGAAGAAAAATGTACACAAAGCAAAACCATGTATTTTGGGGTGAATATATTATGCATGTGAATGCCTGGTAAGTCAGGAGGGATACCCACAAACTGCCAGCAACAATTGGGGTGGTGGTGAATTGGAGAAGAGGGCAGGCAAAGGGGACATTTGCCTTATTTGCAGTATATACATTTTTATTTTTTACAACAAGCATGTACTCATGTATCATGTAATTTTAAAAGAAAAAGTGACTACAAAGTAAAAAAGGCAGACCCTTTAAATATTTCAAAAGCCATTTCTTTATTACATAAAGACTTTGTATAAATGATTTTTTAAAATTGTGAATCCTGATAGATACACGGTCAGAGGGTACCATAAGTCAGGTCATTCAAGAGAAAATACGAGAAAACAACCCTACAAGGAAAGCTGTGCATTTAAATAGATCCAGAGTGAAGCCCACCCGGAGCATTAGGGAAAGGCTGCCATTGCTTTGCTGTCTTCTCTCCTTCCACCTTCCCTTCTGGGCTCCAGGACAAGTTGCAAAATTGGGGGCACCCAGAGCAGAGGGGAGGGGAGGAGGGGCCGTGGCAGAAGGGACCTCTGAGGGCCCTTGCCCAAATCCTCCTAAGTGGAGATTTTGTCAGGGTCGACTGCCCATCCTCTCCTCTTGGGGGACGATGGTCCTATCTTGTGCCCCGGGCCCTTTCTGGACCAGGCGGGCAGAGTGGGGGAGCTGGCGGGAACGCAGGCTCAGGGCAGCCTGGACTGGCCTGCGGACAAAACCAGGAGTGTTTTGTCTAATGCCCCCACACCGCAGTCCCTTCCTGGGACCCGTGGACCAGAGCACAGGGAAAGGTTGACTTCAGGGCTTCCTTGAGCCCAAAGGAAACCATGCAGCAGAGGTAGGCAGGGCTGATGAAGACGAAGGGATTTTGAAAAGCTTGCAGCACAGTGGACACCCGCGGGGGCAGGGACCTCCTCCTTTGCAGTCCGGTCCCCGGGGTTTGTTTGCACAGGCCCGGCTGTGTCTGCAGACAGCTGAGCTCTCAGTTTCTAGATTCAGACAGCCTTGGGTTTAAATCCCAGCTCCACCTACTACCTGCTTGACACCAGGAAAGTAATTCAACCTCTCCCAGCTCGGTTGTCACATTCCTGAGTTGAGGGCACTGATAGTGCTCCCCTCCCAGGGCTGTGAGGCCGGCTAAATGCAGCGGGCAGTGCACAGCTCGGGGTCGGGCAGCAGTACGGGGCTCGCTAGCAAATGGCAGCTGGTAACATCGTTCTCCGGTGCCTGACCACCCCCCAGCACCCACCATGGGATCTGGACCTGCGCGACTCGCTGCTGCTGGCCACCTCCACCTGCATGTCCCCAGGCCCGTCGGAAACCGAGCTCCTCATCCCATTCCCAGCGGCCAGGCAAAACCCGTCCCCACCCAGGGCTGCAGTCAGTAGCACCCCTGTGCATGCAGGGACAACCAGAAACGAGGCGCTCCCTCTTCTTCCTCCCCACACCCGTCCATCCCCGAGGCTTGTTGATGCCACCACGGATATCTTTCTCAGGAACTCATCACCCTCTCCAGCCCCACAGTCCAGTCCCCATGATCCCCGCCCCGAGTCTTCTAACCATGCTCTGCCTCCACACTGGACCCCTTGGACCCATTCTTTTAAAAATATCCTCGTAATGGCTTAAAGCCTTTTGATGGCTTCTCATTACCCTTAGGGTAAATAAACAGCAAAAATTATTGAGGGGAGCAGGTGTAGCTCAGTGGTTGAGCACCTGCTTCCCATGTACCAGGTCCTGGGTTCAATCCCTGGTATCTTCAAAAAAAAAAACGTTATTGAGCAACTGGCTTGTGCCAGGCACCATGTTGAGTGCTTTATCCGCCTCGTATCATTCATCCCTCACAACCTTATTATGTAGATATTATCACTCCTGGAGTGCTGGGTCACCTTCGACAAGTTAATTTAACAACTCAGTTTCACCATCTGCTAAGGTGGGATAATAGCTTATCTACCTCATGGAATTGTGAGGATTAAATTATTTATATCATGAAGAATGATTAGAAAAATTCTTGGCACGTAGTTAAGTGCTTATTAAATTTAGCTAGGAGCTGCAGAAGATAGGTTTTGTTTGTTTGCTTGTTTATTTTTGATAGGGAAAGGGAAACAGGAGAGAGGTCAAGAAACACTCAAGTTCCTGCAGTGGGCTAATGGCCGAGGCAGGATTCATACCCAAGCCTGTCGACTCCAGTCTCTGAGCTTAGTCTTCAAGGAGACTCCCGGGTCCTGCCTGTCCCTTCCCAGCCTCTTCCAAAGCCACCCTCTCCTGCACTAGCCTCACAGCCCCTAAAATAAACCTCCATCCTCCCACTTCTGGTGGTCACAAGGTTGTCTGTCTGAGCAGACTCTGTCCTGTCCTGTCTCCACCAGGAAACCCTCCCTGAACCCCCAGACCACGTTAAGTCCCCAGTAAGTCCCTCCCATAGTCCTCCATGGCCGCAATTTGTGCTCTAGCAACTATTTAATTGTTCGTGACACTGTGTGCTGTCTCTCCACCGCCTGTGATTCTGTGAGGGCAGGGACCACGTGTGCCTTAGAACCTCCAAGTCCCAGTGCCCTGCAGGGACCTAGGAGGGCACCTGGGCATGGTCAGTACTCAGTATTTGTAGAATGAATGAACAAATGAATGAATGAATCTGGAGGCTTCATCACTCCTACCAAATAGAGGCTGCAAAGCTGTTTTCTAAAAGGGAAGAAGCTGATGAGGGGGGCTTTGAAGGGAGACCCTCCTCTTCCCAAGGTGGTAGAGGGGCCCTGTGGTGCAAGGGGCTCCAGGGATGGAAGGCAGATGTCAAAGTGCAGGAGGTGTTTTGCTGCAGCTCCCAGGCTGGAGGGTGGAGTGGAGAAAGTTGAATGGAGAGTGCCCCGCTCATCCTAAGTGCTCAGCAATTATTGGTCACTAATGTTAATAAAATGATAACATGAATGGTGCTCCTTGGAAAGGCCGTCTTCCTAGCTGGAAAAGAAAAGGAAGGAAGAAGAAATGAAAGTGCACTGTGTGTGGTCAGTGTGGCGGAAACTCGGAGCACCTGTGGAGGAATTCGAGGCGGTGTCTGGAAGGCAAGCGTCCTGGGCGCCCTGTGAAGGGGGCTGGCTTGATCTTGTAGACCAGCCCTTCCCAAAATGTGCCAGTTAAATGGCGCCGCGTGGAAAGGGCTCCTATGTCAAATAGCGTTAGGAATTGATGGAGTGAACAAAGGGAAGCAGGTTCTTTATCGCAAGACTTCTTGGAGCCCTTAAATTGTCACGTTGTATTGGGATTCTCCAAGAACAGGGCATTTCCTGGGCGGAGGAGGATTTCTTAAACGTATTTGACCTAAGAATGAGAGTTCCAAGGAATATCCTTGAAGAAATACACTGGGGAGGCCTGGAAGGTTTTTTGGGGGAGTGCAAAGTGATGTGATCCGATTTGTGTTTTGGACAAAGAAATGTTGTGGCCCCATTGTGGGTGGAGGCCCAGGAGGGAGGTGTAGATACAACCTGCTTGCTTCCGGGAAAGAGTTGCTGCGCACGGAGGGGGTGGCCTCAGCTTAGCTTAGTTGCTGCCCCGAAACTTCTCGGTGGTCTGTGAGACAAAATGCTGAGGGTTAGAGAAACGTGGGTTTGAATGCTGCTTCTCACGGCGGTGAAAACAAAGCAGGGAGCTTGCAGCTTGCAGCTTAGGGTCACGGTCACCAGGCCCAGCCTCTCACGGCCACTTAGTGCAGATCTCCTGGCCCCCAGCCCCCTTCCTGCCACACCCCTCACCACCACTCGCCCAGGTGCTGTGGAACAAACGCTCTGCTTTCCTCTTTCTCCCTTGGATTTCACTCGTGAGCCAAAAAAATGACCCAAATCGTGGTGGGGCTGCAAAGACTCGAATCTTCTTTGTACACTTGTAAAAAGAAGACATAAGAGGAGTGTTCTCCTTGCTACACCTATCTCAAGAAAAAGGAGAACCATAACATGTGAAGGGAAATGAAACAGAACAGAGAGCCCTGCTGTCAACTTCCTGAGTCCTTGGAAATGCTCAGAAGCCCCCTTCAGCGCCTCACTGGAGTCTCCATCTGCCAGCTCGGGCTCATTAATTAAACTTGCTTTTTCTCAAGCACCAGCATTTATAATAAATAAAGACAAGGCTTCAGATCCAAAATTTTCTTTTCTTTTTTTTTTTTCTGTCTTATTTAGCATCCTTGGCTGCAAGTGTTGCCTTCTATTTTTCATTGCAAATACCCAGCATCTCCACTCTATCATGGGTTAAATAAAATTTTTTTGGGCTAGCCTGGGAATTTTACAATTAAAAACTCCTCCTCTCCCTACGTGGGTGAAAATGTGCTCTGAGTGCTAAACTGACCTGTGAATGACCTTCTGGAGCAGAGCCTGTCTGTAAGCTGTTCAGTATATCTGTGCATAACCACATAAATGTGTTCCTCTGTGCGAACCTGCTGACCCCAAGTAGACGCTGGGGTTTTATTCTGTTTTTTGTTTGCTGCCCAACTTCCATCCATCCTGCTTCTTATCCTAGCATCCCAGTATTGCTTGAGGGTACTACCCCTCCCTCACTCAAGTCCATGCAGTTGGGGGGCAGGTTGACCCCACTCTCAAGAATGGCATGTGCCCAGCCCAGCAATCAAAGTATCACATGTCTCTGTGTCAGTGTAGGGTCAGTGGAACTCAATGCTGAGTTTTGTTGTTTGGTTTATTGGACTTACCTTTTCCCTCTTCCTGAGACGGTATAAAGTTTGCACTGTAGCCGCCATCTTGCAATGACAGCTAGTGAAGCCAACATGGAGGAGTGTGGAGCTGAGAAGCTGGGACTTGGAGCCACCCTTTGATCTCCTGATCAAGCTGCCCCTGAAGATTGACCTCCACTGGGCTTTTCAGCTGTATGAGCCAATAAATTCACTTTTTGCTTAAACCAGTTTGGATTGGTTTTCTGCCACTTGCAACCAAAAGAGCCCTTACTGGTTCTCTCCCTTTCCATCTAACATACACCTACTCTGCATTCACAAGCCCATGGCAGGCTCACGGCTTCCCTGCTGTTGATCTAAATACCCCACTCTTCTCTTCCTCTTTGGAGGATGGGCACTGCACGCATGTCCTGCTGATAGAAAAGGAACTGTTTTTAAACAGTCTGAGCTCCAGTCTCCTCTGTACCTCCAAATAGGCTAGTTACATATGTTCCCAGGGTTCCAGCAGGCACTCTAGCCGTCATCTGGCACCCGTCTTGAAACCCAGAGCAGTTCTGCAGGAAGAGACAGCCAGCCTCAGGCAGAACCAAGGCGACAGGAATCCAGGGTGTTCCCAGTCTCCTAATGTGTTGGCCACACTGACCAGAGCCGCCCCGATGGCCAATTGCTGGAGCCAGAGAGAATTCATGCCATGTTTGAAAGGACAGCAAACCTAGCAGGCAAGGGGGCAGTGAGGTGGTTAAAGGCAAGGGCTCAGGTGTCAGCCAGACCTGGGTCCAAATCCTTACCTCACCCCTCCAGGCTGCGTGCGGGTGGCAGGTTACCAAGCCTCCTGAGCCTCAGCTGTCCCAGCTGTAACATGGGGAGAGCAGTATCTACCTTTCAGAGCACATGTGGGACTGAGTGACCTCATGTGGGTGAAGCACACTGACCAGAGTAAGCACCCAACACATGGGAGAATTAATAATACCATCATCATCATTAGACAGCTCCTAGCTGCGAGCATGCTAAAGCAGGAGGCAATCCTGTTAATGGGAAGGGCTCCAAGGCTGGAGAGGGCAAGAACTGAATAGGACTCATGGGGTGAAGAGCACGGGCTTTAGCTTTGGGTAGACCTAGGCTCAATCCGGCTCTGTCACTTAGGAGCTGCGTGACCTTGAACAAGCTGTGAGTGACCTTTCTGAGCCTCCATTGTAAAACTCCTAAACGAAACCTATCTCAGAGACTTTTTGGGAGGATGCACCCTGCTTGGCATGTCGTGAAAGCTCAGTAAATGGTAGGGACATCTTGGGCGTGTCCAGGGGCTGGTTATGCCAGTGACAGTTCATAATTATGCACAGCAGTGAGACTGCTGCTGTCTTTACCTAAGTGGAGTTGATTTATTCCTTAGACAAGGGACGTAATTTATGGTGGGAGGAAGAGGAAGAAAAAGGAAGAGGAAGAACAAAGGGGGAGAATAATGAGAAAACAGCACGTGCTGCGGAGGAGAGCTAGGCAGAGTGACGGCGTCTTGAGAACTGTATGCGCAGACCGTTGCAGCTCTCTGGGAACTGCGGGATGTGAGAGCAGGCGTTCTGGTCCGGGGGCCACGCAAGTAGGTTCTAGTCAGGGCCTCTGAGCCACCCAGCAGCTCACATCCCTTGAATTCTGGCTGAGACACTTTCCTTAATTTTGTGATCTTGAGCGGGTCACAGCTTCGCTGAGCCTTGCATCCAATCTGTAAAATGGGGCTATTAAAATTTGTCTCTTTTTTACCAGATGGATGTGGGGATGAAATGAGATGTGAAAACACTTTTAAAAAATCATCTAGAATCCTCTTGCAACCTCATATGCTCATTTTCCAGTGTACATCGAATATTTTAAACACACTTTTTCCATCTGTTTCATGCCCTGGAGAGTGGATGGGGTAGGGAGGGAAACAGCACAAGAGTTTGGCATGGGTTGGGCCTCCTGATGGAGGGGAGGGCTGGTGTGTGGCTGCTAAACGGGGTTGGGACTGCGATAGCAGGCAGGCTAGTCCACTCGGTGTCAGACCTGAACTTGAATTCTGGCCTCCAGCTGTGGGACCTTGGGGATGAGAGTGTTATTGTGAGGATTAAAAGACACGCTGAAGCCCTTAGTGTGGTCCCTGGCACCTTTGGAGTATTTTATTATCAAAAGAGAAGAGAGGGAGTGGATGTGGCTCAAGCAGTTGAGCTCCTGCCTCCCAGGTTGGAGGTCCTGGTTTTGGTTCCCAGTGCCTCCTAAAGAAGACAAACAAACAATGAGCAGACAATGAGCAGATGTCAAACAAAAAAGCAAAAACAAGCAGGGAGTGGATGTGGCTCAAGCCGTTGAGCGCCTGCTCCCACATGGGAGGTCCTGGGTTTGGTTCCTGGTGCCTCCTAAAGAAACAACAGACAACAAGTGCAAACAATGAGCAAAATCAACAAGCAAACAGACGAGGGAGCCATCTGGGTGGGGGGAATAAAAATTTTAAAAAATGAAAAAGTAAAAAAAAAAAATTACTGAAAAAAAAAGAGAAAGAGAGAGAAGAGAAACTAATCAAACATTTGGAATCCCCAAGTTCAGCCTGGGGATTCAAAAAATGAACACCTGATGCTCCAAGGGATTGTCTGATTTTCAAATGAATTTGTCTTCCTTCATTTAATAATATTTGACTGGCGTGTAATGTCAGAGTGTGGATTTTCACTGTTGGGAGGGACATCGGGCTGGCCTTGCAGCTGGCGCAGGGACCCAAAGGGTCAAAGGCCCAAGGGCAGGGTTCCCAGGGGGTGCTGCTAAAAGAAGTTTGGAAACCCTGCTGCTCACTATGTGTTCTTCACAGAGATGGAGGCCCTTCTTTGAATATTCCTGGAACAGCAGACACTCCGGATTTGTTCAAAGTGAGCCGTCCATACGAAGTCCTTTCTTTATTGGAGCAGGATTCACTGCCCTGTCATGGCCACCTGTGTCCAGCTTCTAGATCGGACTTCTGGAATCTCCAGCAGAGCCAGCGGGGGGCTCCAGGGCTCTGCCTGATCCACCCTGCTGAGCAGGGTCGCTGAAAACGCATGCTGAGCCTCAGAAGGAGGATGAAGCCCGGAATCCTTGAGAAATCAATCCTTTGGGGGATAACAGGGGCCAGAGGCCTCTGGGACAGTGAGCTTTGTCCTCTGTGGAACTTCAGGTTGTTATACAAGAGGCTGTAATTAATATCATGGAGGCTCTGAAAGACATCCCATCATCCTAATAAAAAATGAAAGCTGGCTGGCTGGGCCCAGTGCTCAGAGCCTGCAGGCGCTGCCCAGGCCAGGAGCTTCCAACAGGGGGCGCTCACAGTGGAGGGAGGTGCCCGGGGTGCCAGCCCCCCCGACTGCGGAAACCTGCTGCCTTGGGTGAGAGAGATCCAGAGCGCAGGCCTGGGAGTGTTGGGGGGCAGGTGGAGACTGGGGCAGCTGCCTCAGGGGCTGATTTCTTCTTTTTAACTTTTATTGGGCTGAAATATATATAACGTATTTGCCATTCTAACCACGTTTAAGTGTACAAGTCAATGGCATTAATTATATTCACTTCGTTGTGCTACCATCAACACCGGCCATTTCCAAAAAATTTTCATTACCCCAAATAGAAACTCTGTACGCATTAAGCAAGGGCTCCCCATTCCTCTCTTCCCCGCTGCCTCTGGTAACCTGTCATATACTTTCTGTCTGTACGAATTTGCTTATTCCAGATATTTCATATGAGTGGAATCATTCAATAGTTATCCTTTCATGTCTGGTTAATTTCATTCAGCGTGACGTCAAGGTTCATCCATGTGGTCGCATGTATCAGTACTTTGTTCCTTTTTACAGCTGAATAATATTCCATGGTATGAATATACCACATTTTGCTTCTCTATTCATCTGTTGATGGGCATTTGGATTGCTTCCACCTTTTGGCTATAGTGAATAATGCCGTTATGAACACCGGTGTACAAACGTCGGGTCGAGTTCCTGTTTTCTCATTTCTTTGGGGTATATACCTGAAAGTGGAGTTGTTGAGTTATATGGCAATTCTATGTTTTACTTTTTAAGGAAACTGCCAAACTGTTTTCCACAGTGGCCACACCACTTACATTCCCTCCAGCAACAGCACAAGTGTTCCAATTTCTCCACATCCTCGCCAACATTTGCTATTTTCCATTTTTTTGAAAAGCCGTCCCAGTGGGTGTGAAATGGTATCACATAGAGGTTTTGATTTGAATTTAGAGGTTGGTGTCTTTGTGGGCCCCCCCCCCCATTTGCACATCTGTTTGTCACCATTTCGCACTGGTTGAGCTTCCACCCTAGAGCAGGGCACAGCGGTTCAGCCAGGATTCTCCCGCCCACGGCTGCCAGGTTCACCTGCTGAAAATGCCACTCAAGTCATATCCCAAGAACCTGCAGGGCCTCCCCGTGTTCATGGCACCACGTGGGCACAGCTGCCTGGTGTCAAGGCCTGATGAGCCACCCGTTCCCTCCCAGTCTGCATTATCAATACATGCACTGTTTGCTTCCCTTAGTCTGGGCCCCTCACTGGCTCCCCCAAATTGCCATCCATGTTCTCTTCTGTAAAATGTGCTGTAGTGTCCACCCCGTAGCAGGGCTGTTGTGAGGATTGAATGAGAGAACACATGTGAGCCTCACACCTGGCCCATGTAGACACTTAAAATGAAGGTTTGTGATGAAGGTAATGATGATGATGTCCATCAAATTCCTTCCTTCGTAACGTCCCCCCGCTTTCCCCAACCAAAACATTCCCGGCCTTCGCAGCCCAGTGCAGAGCTACTCCTCCTCCCAGAAGCCTGTCAGGAGCACTCACAACCTGGGGCACTCACTTCGGAATCACCTGAGGAGGTGTTTTTATTTCTTTCCTTTACAAAACTATACAACGTATTAAAAGGCAATGCTTTTGCATGGGTCAGAATTGTTAAAAGTACAAAAGGGCTGACAGTGAGTAGCCTTCCCTCCATTTTTGTCTCCAGCCTCCCCCTCCCCAGAGACACCCAGTGCTACCAAGTCCTTGGCTCTTTGGGGGGAGCTTTAAACAAGACACATATATCAGGGGCCTTTTCCAGAGTTTTGGGTATAGTGGATCTTGAAGAGACCCCAAAAAACTGTGTTTTAAATAAATCCCCTCTCTAGTGATTCTGATGTTCTAGATTTGGGGATTACTGCTTTGATCATCTCTCAAGGAAATGAATATGGCTCAGACATTTTATTGAAAAGGACTAAGGCATTGAGTGGGATAGGGTATTCAGGGTAGATAATCGAGCAACAAAAGTTTTCAAAGAATAACAGGCCATGGGGAGCGGCATTCCGTGGTCAGGAGGCAGTGTGGAGCCCTGACATTCAGGATCCGAAGGCTCTGATTCCTCAAAACACTTCCAAGCGCCTGTCCAGTGTCTTTTAAATGTCTTCATCCATATGCATTGTTCACTCACTCACTCATGAGACATACACTGAGCTTGGAGAAAAGGTTGTGTTTTATGGGTGGAGAATCTGGGAAAGGGATCTCAGGCAAAATTAGTGCGTGCCTGAAAGCGTAGCGGTAAAACACAGTGAGGCTTCCTTTTTTTTTGCTGTTGTTATTGGCAGGGGGAGGTGGTGACTGTGAGTCACTCGGGTATGAAGGGTCTTGTGGAGTAGGCTAAGGAGTTAGGCCTTTATTCTGAGGTAATGGGGAGCCATAGAAGGTAAGTGGGAGAGTGACTCCCTTAAGTTTAGTTTCAGAAAAATTATTCAAGCAGTGATCCGGAAGGTGAGTTGGAGGAATGCAGTGTGTGATAAGGGAGACCAGGCAGAAGGCTGTGGCAGGAATCTGGGCAAGAAATCCTGGCAGCCTGAATTTAAACAGTGAATGTGGAAAGAGTAGATGGACTCCAGGGCTATTAAAGAGGAAGGATTGATGGGACTTGGTAACCACGTAAATGAGAAGGTGAAAGAGAGAGGCATCTTAATGCCGTTCTGACGCTTTGAGCCCGCAAGCTAGTGAGATAACCCTAACATAAAAAAAGGCTTTATGCAAAAAAGGTATTATTCCAATATTATTTCTGGCAGAAAAGACTGAAGCATCCTGAGCTCTTTTTGAGATGCGTTTCCCTGCTGGGTCGAGTGTGGAGACCTGTGGCATTGGGTTAGCTTAGGGGATCCACACCTCGGGAGGACACTCTTGCTGACTCCTAATGTGGGAAGAGGAAGCTGTGCAGGGCCGTTTCAGATCCCCAGAACCAGAGGCACACTTACCTTTGGAGATGCCACCCCAGCTTCCATGAAGCACATCAACATGCATCCACACCCACAATTTAATATAATTTCTAACTAGGTGAGAGTTGCATTGCAGTAAACTAGTTGTGAAACCATACATTTTGCAGGTGTTTGTTAATTTTGATTGTGCTTTAAATTTTTTGGAGTCAAACTTCTTTTGTTTGCTTGTTGTTGTTTTGCAGGTTGCAAACACTTTGCTCGGCCTCAGCCTTGCACCTCAGTGCCTGGTGAGCGAGGTGCCAAGGAATGCGCCAAGGCCAGTGGGTGGCAATTTCAGGGAGGCCGTGCTGACTCAACAGGAGGCGCTTCCTAGCCCTGGGAGAGCTGCGTCCACCTCGAGAGGTCCCGTTCCTGGAAGTAACTTCATTTCAGGCCAACTGACACCCATGTAGCACCTTGTGAGTGACAGGCATCGTCCCCCATCACAAATGATGCAGAAGGCGTGGCCTGTCCTGGACGGGGAGAAGCAGCCCTGGCCTCCGGGGGCCCAGCGGCGTGGGTATTGGCCGGCGGCCTGTTAGGAATGCAGACTCACAGCCCCTCTGTGGCCCACGGAATCCGAATCTGCGCCCTCCCAAGACCCCCCACGGTCATGTGCGAGGCAGGCTTGAGAAGCACTTGCCCCCAAAAGACTCCGTTGCTCTTACCAGCAAAGCCAGGCCTGGGCCGCCCGTAGCCGTAAGTTTAAGGGCTAATTTGTAGTTTGGGTGGAACGTTCTAAAATTATCTGACGACCATAAAAGCGTCCCCTTTGAATAACCCCAGAGGACAGTCGAGGGCTCCGAGGGAGCTGGCTGGGGGCTCTGGCGGCAGGCTCAGCGGGTGCCGCTCAGGCTGGGGTCCGTGGTCTGGGGTCCAGGTGAGGAGGGGGCCCGCTAAGGGCTCACCACCGGTCTCAGGGCCTCCTCCTGTGCCTGCTCAGTGGGTCTCCCTGGCTGGCCCCGGGTCAGCACGGGGCAGCTTGGGGCTTTTTTTCTCTGTGGGCTGAGGGATGCTGGAAGGACAGAGAGGCGGCCACCGGGACTCGGGCAGGCTGGAGCTCTGGCTGGGGATGGGCTGCCCCTCCAAGCCTCCTACTCACCTGCCATTTGTTAACCCCCTGCCGCGCCAGGCACTTTGCAAACGTCCTCCGATGCGGCTGTGCAACAACAGCTCTACAAGGTGGGTAGGAGCGGGGACTCTCATTGGTGAGGCGGCTCTGAGAAGGCCACAGGCGTGGAGCCTGGAGGCGTCCCGGCGGTCCCCGGCAGGCAACAGCCGCGTTGTGCCCAGCCCCTGCCCTCCAGGAGGTGGCGGTCCTGGGGTCTCCCTGCCTCGCAGGCTGCTCCTGGACCTCGGCCGGGTTTCCCGCCTGCAAGACCTGGATAAGGACTCCTGCTTGTCTGCAGTTAGTGGACTGCTTTTAAACTCTTCTGGCGATTAATTTTTAATACCTTAGCTTGTTCTTTTGTATTATTTTAGTGTATCTTAGCATGCTGATTTCTACTGTTCGCAATTATTTTTCCTTTTAAAATGTGATCCTTTCAAACCTTTTAAACTTCCTAGTTTCCTTTCAGATCTTCTTTTTAATTCTCTTTTTTATTATCATAGTTCCCTGTAATTTAAAAATCATATTTTTCAGACTAGAAAGATGTAATGTATTTTTATTACTAAATATTTGGAAAATACAGGAAAGGATAAAGAAGAAAATTAAAATATGCCATTAAACTACCCCTTAGGGGCAACTGCAGTTGTGCTTTCATTCCCTTTTCTTCAACTATTTTTTTCATTCATAAACACATATATACTGCTTCAACCCTTTGTTTGCCATGTGTTTTGTAAATCTTTTCCCATGATTTGATGTTTGTTGAAAGAAAATGTTTATCTTTTTTTAGTTGCAATAGTAACATGTGCTTGCTATGAAAACTTCAAATAAAACTGATGGGACTATAGCAAAGAGTGGAAATATGAAAGTATGCCCCTCCCCCGCCCCGCCCCGGAAAAATCCCAGCCCACCACCTTGAGGTTGGTATATCTCCTTCTAGACGTAAAAATGCATTTCCACATTTAGTTTAAACAATTGTACTAGACACATCTGGCTTTTTCACTTAGCTTACCAAGGGCATCTTTCGACGTCAGCAGCCAAGTGGGGACCGAAGCACCATTTTGTTATTAGCTGGGCAAATGCCTGATACCAGAGGCCTGGGTTTGAGACCAGCACAGAATGTGTGCTCCGATGCTTCCGTCCTATGCATTTGTCGACAATTACATTTTATGCAATTAGCGCACAGGACGCAGGTCTCAGCCAGCACTCTGGGTGGCGACAGGCCAGGGGCGTCAGGCTGCGGCGTCTCCAGCTTCCTGTTCCCTCTCAGGAGAGGTGCTGGCGTGACTGGCCTGGCCAGGGCGGAGCTCTGCCTGGGCAGGGGTTTGCTGGGTCCCTTGGACGCCACTGTAATGATGAGAACAACGGACACCTCTGTAGTCGCCGTGCCAGGCACAGCTCTTAGTACACTTCTATATATCCTAAACTCTAACAGCCCTGGAAGGTGGACATTCTTATAATAGCATTTTAGTATAACAGCATTTTATAGACGACAAAACTGAGGCACAGAGCAATTAAGTAACCTGTCGAAGGTCACACAGCGATAGCAAATGTAGAACTTGGATTTGAATGCAGGCAGTCCAGTCTAAAAAAAAAATCTATCTTCTTTACCACTATGCGCTAGCTAGTTTACAATGGCTTTTGGTTATAGACTGGACATCTGGACCCATGGGACGATTTCCTCCTATACCACGATGCCATGTGGTTGCATTACCCACAGATTTTAAAGCAATGCAATCACACTGCAGCCATGCGAGCATGCGTTGTCATTTGTCGTCTGCCCAGGAGGCCGAGGATGTTCCGAACTTGCAGGCTTGACCATGTCGGCCACAGCCTCACTCGGGACTCTGCGGTAGAAGCTGGACTGGAGCACAGAGTTTGGGCTGAGACCCAGAATCACGCCAGCCCCATGGAATGGGAACTTGAAGATCAGCAAATCCCAGCGAGAGGGCAGAAGGTGAGGCATGGCCAGGCCTGCCCCCATGGCCGGCCAGTGGCCGGTGAGTCTCCAAGAACACCGGGGTGGTGGACAGAGGGGCAGCACAAAGAAAATCAGGCATGGGGCGTGTCCTTTACCACACTGACCTCTCCCCCTACCAAACAGGGTTCCAGGGAAGCTTAGCAGCGACTCCTGGTACAGGCTTGGGGTGAGGGAGGCACGAGGGGTAGGAAACAGATAGCACATTCAGGGCTAGCACATCCTTTTTAACCACTGCACAACTCTCAAGCATGAGGAGTCACCTACTCGTGAACAATAAGGAGGACTAATTTTTTTTTTTCTATTATAAGCAAAGCTGCAGTGAGTAAATTCCACCATCCTCTACTGAGCTCTCCTTTTTTCCTAGTTTTCTTTTATGTCCTCCAGTAATTTCTCCAGTTATTGTCATGCAGGCATTCCACATTTCTTGTTCAATTTATTCCTAGGTATTTTATAGCTGTTATTATTGTGAACTTATGGAGTTTTTAAAAATATATAGAGTAATTTTATATTTTTATATTGCCAAATCTGTCAACTTTTTCCTCTGTTTTTTTCCAATTTTGTTACTAAGCGTAGAAACGCTTTGCCACTCCGACATTATGGAATGATTTGCTTATGTTTTCTTCTAAAATTTTATGTTTTTACTTAGTATGGCTAAGTGTTTTGTGTGCTTTAAATTATATGGATGTTATTTAGCAGATGTGTCAGGCAGAGCTCAACTTTGTCTTCCAAACTGGTAGCCAGTCGCCCCAATGAGATGTATTGAACTCCCCATCTTTTTCCCATTGATTTGAAAGCCCACCTTAATCATACATCAAATTCTTATGTCTATTGAATCTCTTTCTCAGTTTTCTGTTCTGTTCTATTGATCTGTTGGTTTATTCCTGGGCCAGCACTACAAAATGACTTTATTTCTTATTAGAAAAGCAATAATGCCTGATTTCAGAAGGAGCAGAAAATACACAGCCACAAACAAAGACCATTTGTGTCCTTGTCCAGGGATAACTACCATTTTTACCTTGCTGTAGTCACTCCAGGTCACTTAATTTACGTGGATGTGTGTAATATGTATTTATAAAGTAAAATTAAGATCATGCCATATAAATAGCTTCGTAACATTTTTTAATTTCGTGATCTATAGCATGCATACAGAATAGTACACAAAGCAGGCATGTTTACATTTAGGTAAGGAAAAATTAGGGGAAAATATTTCCAAAAATAAGATAATTAGGATCCAAATTGGAAGGAGTAAAGTATAAGCATGATGTTGTAAAAAATCGAGTCAGTGATATGGAGGTAGGGTAACCAAATCGTTCTTGTTTGTCCAGGACTTTCCTGGTTTTATCACTGAAATACCCTGTCCCAGAAAACCCTTCAATCTAGGCAAATGAGTTCAATTGGTCGCCCTATATAGAGGATGAATTTATATAGCTTACCTCAGTATGGAAGACAAAAAAAAAAAAAAGAAAAGAAATGAAAACGGCAAAGGAATAAAGATCCAACTAATAACTTAAAACAACAACAACACATGTTTAGCTCAATGATTTATCACAAAGCGAACATCCACCTAAGCACTACACAAGTCGAGAAATACAACATTGTCATATCCAGGGAAATCCATCCTACACCCTCTCCCAATCACTACTTCCACCCCCACAGAAGTGAGCACTATCCTAACTTTTATGGCAATCACTTCCTTGTTTCCCTAATTTTTGAATTTTATATACATGGAATTATATGATCTGTTTAATTAATTAATCGATTATGTAGTCCTCCATGTTGCAAGTAGCAGCAGCTTATTCATTTTTACTGCTGTATACTATTCCATTACATGACAATACCACAATTTTAAAATAAATTCTACTTTTGATAGACATTTAGGCTGTTTCCAATTTTGAACTGTTACGAATATTGCTGCCGTCATTGTTCTTTGTCTTTTGGTGTACACCTGTGCACGTTTCTATTGGTTGTGTACCTGGGAGTGGACTGGCTGGATCAGAGGGCTTGCAGGTATACAGATTTCATAGGTACCACCAACAGTTCTCCAAAGCGATCGAGCCCTCCTGCCAACTGTGTGTGAGAATTCTGGCTGCTCCACGACCTTGATAACTCTTGGTATTATCAGTCGTTTTTCATTTTAGCCATTTTGATAGGTATGTAGTGGCATCTCATTGTGGTTTTAATACACATTTCCATCGCGACTACCAACACTGAGCACTTTCCATAGGCTTGCTGACCACTCGGATAGTTTCTTTTGTGGAATACCTGTTCAAGTCTTCTCTCTTCTATTGGACTGTCCTAATTTTTTTCTAATTGACTTGTAGAAGTTGTTTATGTTTTCTGAATGTGAGTGCTATTTTGATTATAAGTATTGCAAATAACTTCTCCCACTCTGTGGCTTGCCTTCAACTCTTCCCAGGCTTTATTGAAATGTAACCCATATACCATAGAGTCCTTCCATTTAAAGTGCACAACTCTGGCTATTTGCATATTCACAGAGTTGTGCAACTATCACTAGGATCAATTTCAGAACATGTTTATCATCCCAAAAAAGAAATCTCTACTCATTAACAGAGACCCCTCAATCTGCCATCATCCCCAGCTCCTGGCAATTACTAATCTACTTTCTGTCTCTATAGATTTGCCTATTTGAGGCATTTCGTGTAAATGGAATCATAAAATATGTGCTCTTTTGTGACTGGCTTCTTTCACTTAGCATGATGTTTTCAATGCTCATCCATGTTGTTGCATGAATCAGAACTTCATTCCTTTTTATGGCTGAGTAATATTCTACTGTACAGATATACCGCTTTTTAATTATCCATTCATCAGTGGATGGAAATTTGGGTTGTTTTCGCTCTTTGACTTTTATGAATATTGCTGCCATAAGCATTCATGCACAAGTTTTTGTGTGGATATATTTTTAAATTTCTCTTAGTTATGTACCTAGGAGTGGAATTGCTGGGTCACAGGTAACTATGTTTAACCATTTGAGGAACTTCCAAACTGTTTTACAAAGTGGCTGCACCGTTTTATATTCCTTTCAGAAACATATGAGGGTTCCATTTTCTCCACATTCTCACCAACACTTTTTGTTATCGATTTTATTATTATCATTATTATTATTTTCACCTTCCTAGAGAGTGTGAAGTGGTATCTCAATTTCCCAAATGGCTAATATTGTTGAGCATCTTTTCATATCTTATTGGCCATTTGTATATCTTTTTTGGAAAAATATCTATGCAGATACTTTGTCCATTTTAAAATTGTGTTACTTGTCTTTTTATTATTGAGTTATAACTGTTCTTTACATATTCTAGATACAAGTCCCCCATCAGATATATGATTTGCAAAAATTTTTTCCCATTCTGTATGTTATCTTTTCACTTTCTTGATGGTGTCATTGGAAGAACAAAAGTTTTTCATTTTGATACTTCTCACTCTCTTAATGGCATTTTTTTGATGACCAGAAGTTGTTCTTATAAATGAAGTCCAATTTACTAATCTTTTCCTTAATAGTTAGTCTTTCTGCGTCCTGTTTAAGAAATCTTTGCTTAATCCAAGCTTATGAAGGTTTTCCTATGCTATCTTCTAGTACATAGCCACTGTCCAATAGAAATGTAATTCAAGTCACAAATGTGAGTCACATATGTAATTTAAAATTTTCCATAACATTTTAAAAAAAGAAAAAAACAGGTGAAATTAATTTTAATATATTTTACTTAACCTAATATATCAAAACATTTTAAATATGCATGAACTCAACATAAAATTATTGCTCTCTTCCATATTCATTTTGTATTAAGTCTCAGAAATTCAGTGTGTATTTCACACTTGGGGCACATCTCCAATCAGACGAGCCATATTTCTAGTACTCAGAGTCACGTGTAGCGAGTGGCTTGCCTTTCGCCCTTAGATCTGTAACCCACCAGAAATAAGTTTTTGTGTGTTGTATAAGGTAAGGGTTAGGTGTCCTTGTATTTTTCCCGTGTGGTTTATCTAATGGGCCCAGCACCATTTATTGAGAAGGCCATCTTTTCTCCACTGCTCTGCAGTGTAACCTTCACTAGTTTTTTAAAATGTATTTTTTTTTCTTTTATAGAAATATTTTATTGCTAAAGAAATTCCCTTGGGGGCGGATGTGGCTCAAATGGTTGGGCATCCGTCTACAATATGGAAGGACTTGGGTTCGATCCCCAGGACCTCCTGGTAAAAAAAAAATATATATATATATTTTTTAATATATGGGCTGCCAGGCTCTGTGTGCGGGTGAGCCGTCAGGCCCCGGGAGCCATGCAGCAAGATGATGACGTAACAGGAGAGAGACGCAGGGGAGACTCAAGACGAGACGCTCCAAAAACCAGGAACCAAGGTGGTGCTGGTGGCAGAACACCTCTCTCCTACATCGGAGGTCTCTAGGATTGAATCCTGGTGAAGACTGGAGGAGGAGGATGAGAAGAGATGGCAGGAAACAGACACAGAGAATTGCCCAGCGAATGGACACAAAACAGCAAATGGGGAAGGGGAGGTTTAAAATGGATAAAGTAAATAA
>JAQZBX010027290.1:0-28457 GCA_029593785.1 Cabassous unicinctus
GGGGCCTCACACATGGTAAACGGGGGCTCTATCGGTTGAGCCACACCCGCTTCCTGTTGTGAGGGCTTGCTGCATCAGCCCACTAGGCTTTGGCAGCATTCTTAAGAAAAAAAAAAGATTTAATTTTGAGCCAACCACTGCACAGCCCATGTGAGGAAAGGGGGAAAATAATATTAAAGCAAATCTTCCTAAAAGGTGCTTTGCCCTGACTTCAAAGTGTAAATGATTTGAGGACTAACAAAAGAATTCCTTGGGTTGGATAGCCAAGCAATCAATATTTATTGACTAGCTGCTTGTTAGAATCAGAACATCTCAGAGTTAGAAAGGTCAAAGGTTATAGAGTCCAGTCATGTTAGAGGCATTGCCACGAGGCATGGAAGGAAGTACAATGCAACATAAGACACAATCCTGGTTTTGAGGAAACTTGTATTCCTCTTTTGAAGAGATATACAAATAAATACATATAAACAGATTAGTATCCCTGGAGAGAAAATGTTAAGAGCCAAGTGGGTAAAATTATGAGTTCCAAAGAATGAGAGGAGACCGTGGCAGGGTAGTAGGAAGAAGGTTTATTGAGGAGAACCTAAAACTGGGTCTGAAAAAAAGGTAAGCTTGAGACTGATGATAAGGGAGCTTTGCATTCCAGACAGAAGCAAAGATGTTTAGATAAACTCAGTAAGGTCAGAAGGCAATGAGCAGATTTCCCTGCCTAAACCAGAGATTCCCTTATTTCTGCTCAACTTCTTCATCAACTGTTTAATCTACTTCCTCTATTTAGCTCAAGTCTACATATAAAAAGAACAAATGTATAAGGGGAAAAAAATTTACAGAACGTGCTAAATTAGGAAAACAGAGGCAAACCAAGACAATAACTGCCAAAGACAGAGTATGCAATTAAAACAAGTTATTTGTTACCTGAAAACTAATTTAACTGTTTGAGGTTTGCTGCTCTAGATCAGCCTACTCATAAATGTTAAATCATGTAATAAAATTTTAGTTTAGAATTTTATTTAGTTTTTTGTTTTTCTTTCAAATACTTTAAAGAAACACCCTCTCTAAATCAGGGAAGGATGAAGATCATTCCAAACCGACTGCTATGCACTATGCAAGTCAAAATATTAACATGGGTCCTAGCTTTACAGTTCCGATTTCATGTGGTCAAAGTTGAGCACTGATGTGCTTTCGTTTTTAAAGCTCAAAATAAAAATGTAAAATGATGCAAATTAAGCTATCATCATTATCCTCCCCAACTGCACTATCGATCACCTTTGGAAATAACAACAATATTGCCCAGTATTCATATGCTGAAGCAATAAGCTGCCCGAAAGAAACATGGATTACACTTTAATGAGAAGTGCATAGCCAGTGTGGCTGTCCTTAAATGCCAGTGAAATTGTAATCTTGTGCCTGAAAATTTGAGAGCTACTTGAGAAATCCTGAACACCCAGAGAGAGGAGTAGGAAGCTGTTAGATTGTTTCCATGTGATAGGTAAACCCACTAAGACTTTGATTCACTAACAAGCAATGAAGTAAACATCCAAGGAACTAACTGAGACTTTAAAAAGTAAATATGAAATAGAATAAAATTACCAAATCTGTTTCCATAAATATTTACATAAATATTGAGGCTCTGATTTAAGGATTGGAATGAGTGTATTTAAATATTGACTTTTAATACATAGCAAAAAAGTTACATTAATAACTAATGTAGAAATATAATTTCAGAGATAAGGAAGCTACCTAGAATCATCCACTACCAAATTCCTTGTTTTTCATGTGATAATACTGAGGTACAGGGAAGTGCTGGGACATGTTCAACATAACACTGCAGAGTCGGGATTAAAACTAAATGTCATCACTCTGAATTTGGTGGTTAATTTGCATTTAGAATATGAGAATTACATCTCAAAGTGGTGATTGGGGAAGAGATTATTTCGATAAAAAGATAGTTAAGAGATAATTAAAGAAATGAAAGTATCTTTATTTCCAGAATAATGCAGGGAAGATATATGTTACATAGTCATCTGTTTAATTTTTAATAGACTTAGCATTAATAAGGTCTATTAGTTTATCAAGAAGATCCAATGATAATGAAAAATAAAACCCTAGCAAAATAGGTTAAATACCAAAATAAAATTCCTAGCAATAAAAATATTTCAGCTGGACTGAATTTGAAAAATCTCTTGTGAGTTCTGAAGAGTTTGAAAATTCATAACAAATTAACAAAAATTACTGCAAGCCAAGCTTTGTTATAGTTTCATTTCAAATGTTTTGGGGCAATCCCAATCAATATCACATAAAATTTGTTTTAATAGAACTTGCTTTAGTTTCATAGGACTGCCATAACAAAGTACCACAAACTGGATGGCTTAAAACAACAGAAATGTATTGTCTCACAGTTCTGGAGGTTAAAACTCTGAAATCAACTTATCAGTAGGGCTGTACTTCTCAAATGTGTCCCAGGCCTCTCCCCTGGCTTCTGGCAGTGGCTTGTAAGCAGCCATGCTGTTCTCTCATTCTCTGCTTCAGTCGTCACGTGGTGGTCTCCTCTGTGTCTGTCTATGTCCAAATCTCCCCTTCTTATAAGGAGTCGGTCATACTGGATCAGCACCCACCATGATCCAGTGTGGTCTCATTTTAATGAATAACATTTTCAAAGGTCTTACTTCCAAATAAAGTAACATAGACAGGACTGGGGGTTAGGACTAGTACATGTTTTGTGAGGACACAATTCAACCCATCACGTGCCTATTGTAAGAAGAGTACTGTAAATCCTATACTTGAAAATAGGTCACAAGTCCCAAAGCACTTAATCAAAAAGTAATGTGGTGTCTCTTAAAAAAAAAAAAAAAAAGATTATTTTCTTCTCCTTTGCTCCTTTGTCTTGTAAGTGCACTGTGATATATTAGTTTAATTAAAGTCTACCAAATTATCATAAGGATTTTATGTGCTGCAAATAACTGGCTTTCTGTTCTCTGCTCACTTTTTTGTTAATGGAAGCAGAACATATTTTTTTATGATACTTAGTATAAGATATTAGAAGACTACAGAGAAAAAAGCAAATGAGGTGCCTGATCAGGTGACCTTTGTAAACTTGGATATGGAATAAAATTAAGTGTGTACAAATGCAATGAAAATAAGTGCATGTTTCAAAAGAATTTATGAGGATAGAAAATATTATGGCGCAGTTAAACTACATCAGGGATCCAACCATACATAAAAATGGCAATCCTATTGCTATGAAAAGCTGATAGCCCTTAAAATGAAGAAAAATGTGTAAATAGATCATGTGATAAGAATTTTTAAAGTATACCATAAAGTATTCCATGGAACAGATTTAGGTTATAATTCAGATAAAGTATACACTACCAAGTACCTCTTGAGTAAGAAACAGATTAAGCACACAGGTGAAGAGAGAATTAATAAATGTAACATATTAAGTGAAAGTTGCTGCAGAAAATGAGAGTACTAACTTAACTACTCTTGCCAAAGTTGAGTTTGACCAAATTATAATTAAAATATATAAGCACCTACATAACACTGCTATCACTAACAGCAGCATAACAAAAAATATGATAAACTCTGAACCTAAAATTCACATTTTTGAGGAATCTGTAAAATAGAAATTACCACGGATTTCCTTATAGTATAATTCCTAGATTACATTACAGAATATGAAAGGACTGTAATGACAATCAATCAACAATGCTTCTTTTGTTGAAAATAAAATATCACCCATTTATTATATCCTGAAAGAAACAAAATCTATATATTACAGATCTGAAAATTTTGAACTTCTATTTTAGCTTTTGAATTACCTTTGAAAAAAAAAAAAGAAAAGAAATATACATATATATATTCTTCTATTCTTGGCCTCATAATGTGTTAAGAGTTTTCAATACTGATAATAACATTCTATTGAATGTTTACCAGGGGTCAAGCTAACTCACACCGTCCCTAGAAAGTAGATACTATCATAATGCACATTTAGCAAAAAGGAACTAAGGAACCGAGAAATTAACTTACCCCAAATCATAGATTTAAAAAATGGCAGCACTGGAAATTTAAAGTGAGGAAAACTCACCCTAGCACCTGCAATCTTAACTAGAAGGCACTGCCTCTTCAATTAGTGACAAAATTGCCCTTAAAAGCAGATTTTGTCAAACTTGGTATAACTTTTCAAATATATCCCAGCAACACTTTTTAGGTGGACATTATTCCAATATTTTAATAGATCCACTAAACTTTAGCATCTAATCTTACAAGTTTTTAATTAAAATTTCTCTCTCTCTCTCTCTCTCTCTCTCTCTCTCTCTCTCTCTCTCTCTCTCTCTCTCACACACACACACACACACACACAAATACACACACACACCATACCACTCAATACACAAATCAAAATAATAATTATATTTCTGAAGAACTACCAATATGTATACATAATGATAGAGGAGGTTGGCATTAAGCCTGTAGGTTTTCTTTTCTTCTTAAAGGCACCACTATGTTCTTGTGAAATCTAATGACTTCAAAACCTGCCAAACTGATACTTAAGCCAAGAAAATGATAGTCTTCTTTTAATCCATGTTACTGTTTCTTTTTAAATAATTCTCTCATTATTTGTTTGGGAAGAAACACAACCAAGAAGGGGTACTTCTTCTGTAAGTACAATGCATATTTTGAACTGATATACTTGATTTACTCCATTTGTTTTAAACCAAAGAGTGGAAGGGAATCTTAGACAAAACTGTCATCTTTAAAACACGGTGATATTTCATTTTCCCCTTCTGCACTGTTTAGATTGCCTGTAACTGAAATGCTTCCAGCAGCTCCTGTGTCCAATTTTTCAAAGCTGTCACTTCCTAGCAAATCTGCTTAAACAAAATACTTATGTTGTTAGAAAACAGAACAAATATACATTATAAAATACATTCCATTCTTCTTTCCAGGTCAGAGTCTTATTCACGAATAGGAAGCAGGAAACACATATGGAAATAAATTAAAAGATGACTATGATGGATTGGTTTAAGTCATTGAATCTAGAACACCTCGGATTAGTTCCCAAAGATACAGTTGAACTTGGCTCAGTAGAATTTTCCATACAATAATGATATAATCAAAATGTTATTTTCAGTGCATGCACTAAAGGTCATTAAGTTGAAAAAGTATGAATCCAGAGGAAAATGAGACAATGAAAGATGACCATGGTTACTCTTCCTCAGTTCATGTCTCTAGTAGCTATCACACTGTATTTGTCAACATTCTGTGTCCCAGAGGGTAACAAAAAAATTGCCAAGTGTTACACTTGTAGACCTCTGGCCTTTCTGAATTGTGGGCATCATAATTCATACTCTCTATATAGTATGTGAATGAAAGAAAGTACAACAGAAACAAAATGTAAAGTAAGGATTACATGATTAGTGTGAAAGATAACAAAGCTTCAGTTATTTTCAAGCCAATTCTAGAATGTGAAAAGAAATATGCTTTGAAAGGTTCAATCATATTGACTCGAAATATTACTCAATATTCTTAACACAGAGGTTACTTTCTGGATACACCCAAACATACACACCTAACCTGCAAATTGTATATATTTAGCATATGCTTTTATCATGTGAAGAACTTTTTCTCTTGTATGCATGATCACACAATTCTGGTTTAAATTAATCTTTCCAAGTTTACACAGTAAAAATTACCTAAGACTTACAATTCCTTCCACTGCTTTAAAAAGCTAGTCATGTCTCAGCAAAAGCCAAGACTGCTTATGGCATACAATCTGAAACCCAATTCTCTCCCGGCACTTTAACACTAGATCTGTCACCCTTTAACACCACAAAATCAATACCCTGGAATGTCATGGTTCTCTGATGGCCCACAAAGCCAAGGCATGATCAATTTCAACTTCCTTACGAGACAGAAATAGACTTAGACAAATAAAAGATTTCATTCACGTTAAATTCAATAAAAACAAAGGAAAAAAGGTAGAGGGAGTCAACATTACCAGAATTTGGTCCAATAAATTTACATTGAATTTTAGATCCATTTATAAATCCAACTGAATTGCACATGCAGTCAAAAGGTTTGTGTTAAAAGTTAATATAAATATATGAATTATTCCAAGCCTCTAGCTCAAGAAACATTGCTAATTAAAAAAAGACATATACCTGCTATTTCATTGCATCAGTTAGTAAGCAGAAGGGGAAGGATGGTGTCTGAGTTGTTCACTGTATATTCTGAGAAGACAGGGTCATTCTGGTCCTTAGAATTTTGCTCAGTGAGAGTAGCAATCTTGAATTTGTCATGACTGTATATCCAGTACCTAGAACAGTCCCTGGCCCAGAGTAGACTCTTAATAAATATTTGTTGAGTGTATGAATAAGCAATCCATACAGTGAAATATATCTGGTATGTAAGGTGCATGACAGCAGAGGCTTCCTCTGTCTTGTTCACTGCTGTAGCACTGTTTCTGCTACAGTACCTGTCACGTAGCAGGTGCTCTCTATACATCTGCTCAATTGAAAGAAGGAAGGAATAGAGGATGCCTCTTATTTTACCATTCAGTACACTCTGTGGAATTTAAATGACAGAGTGGTGATTTCAAGAACCTTTTTTCCAATAATGAACACTTGATATATCAGTGGCTTGATTGCATTCCTGAATTTCAATATATTTATAATATAAAAACAAAGACTTCTCTTTTAGTAATGCTTCTAAAAAGGTGGGTCTGAGAGTTAGGAGATGTGAAGTCTAGTTTGGTTCTCTAGCTTGCTATGTAACTTTTCCTCTACAGGCCTCTCTACTCTCTTCTTGAAAATGCAAAGGATAGATACAGAGAGAACAAGATGGTTCTCAAGCATCCTCTTGGGAATGTATAGACATATACCTCTCGGGTATCTGTAGAGACATGGATTCAGAAGAAATCAATGAAAGGGGCTCTTGAGGTCAGAGAAATGCTGGAAAACCATCCTATTAAAACAGTTATAATGAATTGGAGCCATTCAGTTGAACACAGAAAATGCTGGAAAAGCATAAATAAGGCAAACTCATGTGGGAGGATCTAGACTCACATGGTACCAAGAACTGAGTTACTACTCTCCATTACCACTTAGGACAGAGTGTATTAGTTGGCTTACTTCTTGTCTTCCTTTACCATCAAAGCTAAAAAGGAAAATGTTCTACTCCCATCAAGCTTGTCTCTACAGGAAGCTGTGTGACACAATTCTAGCCAATAAGATAGAAGCCAATAGAAAAAAGCCCTTGAGGAAGGAATCCCTCCCAAAATAGAAAGGAAATGAAATCAAGGGAAAGTGTTTCCCCTTCCCTTTCTGCCCCTCCTCACTACCTAAAACAGGGACACAGTTGCTAGAGAGGGAGCAGAAATCTTGAGAATATGAAAAGGAAAAGGATGGTGGAACTGGAAAATAGCAGTACCATGATCCTCAGTGACACACACAGACAAGCTGATGACCTCTAACTCCTCTAAGGTAAAAATAAAACCCTCGTTTACACCATGGCTAATCCATTATTTGCAGCTGAATGCTTTCTTAAGTAACATAGCCACTAAGGAAAAAAAAAAAAAAAAGAAAGAAAGCTGAGAGAGGAATTAGCAAAATTGAAAGAAAGCAAACATCTTAAGATCATAAGGGTTCCGTGATGCTATTATCAGACAGTAAAAACAGGGCCATATGTAATGTTGGTTTAATCATGTCATTTTATATCAATAACACCCTGTAGAAAGGAAGCAGCATTTAAGTGCAAAAATCTCTGAAACAGGAATCAGAAAACATCAGTGTAAATTCTGGCTCTGCCACTTAATAAGTTGAATTTTAGAAAGAGATTCTTCAATATAAATTGGAAATCATAACATTTATCTGATAAGTTGATTGTTAGGATTAACAACATAATACATGTGAAAATACTTTTAAATGTAGAGTATTTTACTAGGAGCTATTTTCATAGGATGATGCAAGGAAAACACTTAGCACAGTGTCTGGCACGCAGTAAGTGCCTCTTTATCATTATCAATGTAATTACTATATGACAGGATCTACCCATTTATTCTTCTCTAGAAAACCCCTACCCTGCTACAGAGGTGGTCCCTCAGCAGGGATATGCCTTATGACCCTTCCTTCTTGAGCATGGCTGATTGAATGAAAAATCAACTCTTAACCCAAACAGAGCCAGACAGAATTTCTCTCCCAGGAATTTAAAATTGTTATCAGAATGAGCACCAGTTTTATAGGTAGACCAACATGTAACTTGTAAATTCAGGAATAATGATGTCACCATGGTTTACCAACTGGAGTAGAAAAGGATCATCTCCAGTGTAAGAAGAAATAAATGTATGCATAGAGATGAGAGGTAAAGAGAGAAAGCTAATGGCATTGCAGTCCCAATCCATTTCTGAAGATCAGGTACAATGTATTTTCCTTTTCAGCATACTATATCTTGAGCTAATTTCTCATGCTTGCAACCAAGGAGGGCTAACTAAATACATTCATTTTAGTTTAGCTTTGAAACATGTTATCAAATTGGCTATAGAAAACCTGAAAATATAAAAAGCTGTATAAGAAAAGGCCACACATATCCACTTGTTTCTCTAATTTTATGACACCTCAGTGGTTTTATGATAAAATGCCATAAGGAATTTTAAAGAACAAAAGGCTTATAAAATATGAAACTTTAAATGTTCTTCCTATATATTTATGATTCCCAGTGGCTTCAATCATTGAAGGAAATATGAGATTAGTTAAAATCCTGAAAATGGAAATGATTTTCTTAAAATATGTAGTCTGAATGTCTTCTTTGAAAATAAAATGAAAACCATTTACACTCTGAAAATCACATTTATGTATGCACGTTTACACATTTCTCTCTTGTGAACAGCAGAGAAAGAAAATATATATTTTAGATGTCAGTGAAACAGAACTGACCACAACCCTAAGTTCATTGTGTTACTCAGATTCTAGAATCCAAGTTTAAGTTTGCCAAAGGGCTGCCAAATACCAGAAATCTGTTGGCTTTTATAAAGGAGATTTTATTTGGGGTAAAATAAAATCTTATTCCAAGGCCATGAAAAGTCCAAAGCAAGACACCATCAGAAATGCTTTCTCACAAAAGTCAACTACTGTTGATCCTGGCGTGTTGCCACGTGGTGAAGCAAGATGGCGGCTGATCTCTGCCCAGGTTTCAGCCCTCCCATCCTGGCTCACCCTTGACTCTTGAGCTGCTCTGTGGGCCCAGTCTCTTGGGGCTTCGTGCTTAAATGATCCTGTATCCTCTCTCTCTTCTGTCATAGGGCTTGTTTCTTTCTGTGCCTCCTATATCAGTCTCCGCTGTTCCACTCTCTTCCCAAGTTGAACTATAAGCCATTACATTTATCAGCCCACCAAGGGGGAGGGGACTTAACCTGAGTCACGCCTCACTGATGTAGTCCAATAAAAAGCCCTATCACAATCTTATCAAGTAATCTAATCAAAGACCTCTCAACTGGATTTAATACAATCAATAGTTACCACACCCAGAGGAACAGATTAGTCTACAAACATAATCTTTCTCTTTTGGGGATTCACAAAATAATCTCGAACTACCACACCAAGTATCACCTTCTGAAGGTGAGTGCAGCCAAATTGCTCAATGCTTTTGGACAGAGTCCCAGAATGCAGGGACTTGTGTGTATGGTCTTGTTTTGTTTTGTTTTGTTGACAATGAAGAAAAACTCCTGGTTTCACTATAATCCTAGTGCAGGAACAGTCATTTTTCAGTGGTAAGACTGCTACAATATGGTCAGTTTTATGTAGCTAGGGTAAAATTATGAATCTGTTCAAAATAAGAAGTACAGATTACGTACAGGAAATGTAGGAGAATCTTTCCGTCCGGTGACAAAAAAAAAATAGATGAAATAACACATTTTCCTGTTTAGGACACTCAGGCAACTTATACTGTCAACAAAAAGTTAGCTTCTAATGGAAAGAAGTTTTATGGCATGACTATCTCAGAACAGAGAAGGCCCATATTTAGTGTGTTTACACTTTAAATTGTCACAGCTCAGATCTCAACCACCTGCTCGCTGGAAGGATTCTGTTGTTGAAAAATAGTTATATCAAGGAAGCCTGTATCTTACAGAGTTTCTTTAATAACAAATCTAGAATTTTATTTTGGTTATCTTGAAAAAAGACAAATGAAAGGAAATATTTTATTCCCTCAAAATTTGGTTCATTGTATAACTTAAGGAATAACTAAGGGAAACTTGTGGGAATTATTTAATGATATTTTCTTCAATTTTCTAATTTATAAATGAGGAGGCTGCAATTCATTCCTATGTTTTTAATAGGAATTTTTACAGGCATCTATCCTATACCAGCACACAGAATGAGAAAACACAGAGTGCCCATTTGATTAAAACTATGTTAGCATGATGTAGCCACTCATTTAGTATTAGTAGAGTAAGTGAACCTACAAAGGGATAAATGTATAAACTTTCACTCTATTCCCACCTGAGTTTCATATTTCTCTTTCCATTCACTTAACCGCCAAAAATTTCCATAATAAACACATTAGGTAATAGGGCTAAGATACCTATACTATTTCCTATTGTTAAGAAACAGGAAACAATAAATCATTTCAAAATTCATTCCTATAACTAAGGAAATCTGCCAGAATACATGAAAGCAAAAATAAATCTATCCCCGAAAGAACAACCACAACAACAAAAAACTCATGAACTATTTCAAGCAAAGAATTTGGTACAGTAGAAGTATCTGTGAGCTCTACTTTTTTTTTTTTTTTTCCCATAGTACCAGGGCCAGGGATTGGACCTTGTATGTGGGAAGCCGATGCTCAACCACAGGGCTACACCGGCTCCTCCCGGTTTGTTTTTTCATTTGTTTGTTTGTTTTGCTTGTTTTTTAGGATGTACCAGGGATCGAACCAAGGACTTCTTACATGGGAAGAAAGCACTCAACCACTTGAGCTTCATCTGCTCCCAAAGATCTACTTTTAGAACAGATATTACTTGTTTGAAAACAGAGGATGAAATGATGTTAATCTTCAAGTGGAGGAAGCTGTTCATGGCCATCTAATCAGAGCATGGTGCACTTGAATTATCTGTCCTTTCATTTTTCAACTCAGAACACCCACCGAGCCTACTCTGGTGGCCATTATGAGGACACCACTCTCAAGAAATTCAATGGGTGTTTTGAGAGCTGAAAACCTGTGGGATTGGACATTTTCGGCTAAATTTTAGCTGTATAACCAAGAATATAGCTGTAAATACCCATTAATGATGCAAAGCACAAATAATCAATCTTTAGCTATAGAAAAGCCCTTTATGGACTAAAAATATCATGTATGTAATCTATCCCTGACTTTTCAGTATGGCTCATTGGAATAGTAACTGTTTCAGTTTGCTGACTGCTAAAACAAATACCATGAGATGGGTTGACTGAAACAACAGGAATTTATTGACTCATGGTTGAGGTTAGGAGAACTCCAAAATCAAGGCATCAGCAAGGCGATGCTTTCTCCCCAGAGACTGTGGCCATTCCAGGGCTGGCAGAGAGCAATCCTTGGTCCTTGGCTTCTCTGATACATGGCAAGGCACTTGGCAGCATCTTTTCCTTTCTCATCTGCGTTCCGTTGACTTCTGGTTTCCTGCTTCTAGTGCTTCTTCTTGGGTGTCTGATTTCCTTTGCTTATAAGAACTTCAGCCACAATGGACTAGTGCCCATCCACACTGAGTTTATGCACACCTTAACTAATACCATCTTCAAAAGTGCTATTTATAAATGAGCTCACACCCACAGGACCAGATGTTGGAACCTGAACATACCTTTTGGGGGGACATGATTCATTCCCCAACACCACCTAAATAAATGCCCACTGAAAAAAGAAAGCTGATGAAAACTAACGTCTTAGCTTAATAGAGTTACTTAAAATAAAAGTGAAGTGGGAAAAAAAGTTCCATTATATACTTACATAATCTCATTTTCTGTTATTTAAACTTAAAAGCGAAAACAAACCTTGCAACCTGGTAGGTCTCCATGGATTAAGATCCTCAAATGATGAGGACAACATTGAAACCTGATAGAGTTTATCTTGAAGTAGGAACATCTAAAATTTAAAAATTAACTAATAATAACAAGCACAACAAAAGGGAAGCTATACACAAAGAGAAATTTATTTTGAGTCACACCCTGAGGAAGAAAATCTTAAAGCCAAACTGGGGCTTATCGGACAAATATATGCATGCCAGGCAAGCAGCGAAAAAGCCATGAAAGAATATCAACACAGATGGGAATGAGATAGCTGACTTGCAGGAAACCATGTGGAGTGACAGCTCTGCAGCATCCCTGCACCTGATCTGGCAGCAGGGCCTAAGGGGGATGCGCTGCAGCCAAGTCAGCGGGGTCCGTGGCAGATGTGTCTTTGCACTTGAAGCTGTGTGCAGGAAGTCCTAGTGCCCAGAAGCCTGCAACTCTGCAAGCAGTTTTTAAAAATATATATAAAAATAAAACTCACTACTCAACTTGCCTATACTTAACTAGATGCAAATTATACCTCTCTTCAAGGGAAACTAATCAGAAAGGAAATGTCTGCCAATAGCTGCCATGAAAACATTTGTTTGACCTTGGTCCATGTTACCCACTAGATTCAACTATTTTATTTACTGAAGTGGAAACAAAATCATTGCTAATCCATATCAGATTGGTTTGGTTGTAAAAATTCTACATTTTTCAAAGCTACCTGAGATCATCGCCTCCAAAACATGATTTGATTCCCCAATACTCAATTTAAGAAATGCGCTTTAAAATGATGCTGTTTTCAAACCATGTTCACAAAAAAAAATCACCTTTTTGTCCACACTTAGTTTTAAAACCAAGTTCCCTCTAAGAGAGGTTTCTAGTTGATTTCAAAGACACACGGGTAACAGCCGAATAATGGAAATTGAAAATCAAGTCATGAATGAAATAGAAAATACATACATAGTCACTGGCATCTGGTTAAAAAATTCATTCATTGGCAACATAAACAGCAAAATTAGGTTTGGAAAGAAAATCTCTCTTACTTAAAAATGTCCTGCTCTAAAACTTTCACTGAGTTACAATATTTACTGAGCCCAATTTCCTGCTTTAGTATGACTAAGTTGCAGGGAGTTAATCTCATATCCAGGCCAAATGAAGTCTTCCTGTTCATAGCTCCTTTGCAAATGGAGCTTCCCAGGGAAGTTGAAAAAGCACCAAATGTCTCACAGCTGAGGCTGTTCACCTGAGCAGTGTCCTTTTTTAAGTGATATAATTTTATCCATTTCTTAAAGTTCTATAATTTCATGTAATGAGCAAATGAAAGGTAAAGATCTAAGTATACTAATAGCCAATAAACTTAGCAAGTGTAGAGTCAATTGTTGAATTGAACAATAAATTTGGAGATTAAGTAAGGAACAATTAGTAGATCTTTAAAGTCTTGTCATCACAAATTTATTTCTACCCAGAATATTTTATCCAAAAATAGACTAATTTTTTTTTATCATTTTGCCTAGTTTTTCTGATTCCCAGTATCAGATTGTTAAGGAACAATGACTATTAAAAGATTATTAAACAACCTTCTCCAACAAAGCAGAAGTGGGTATTTTTCAAATGATCAAACCATAATAATAAAGGGATGGAAGAGGAGTATCCTATTTGAAAATTTGCCAGATCTTTTAGTGATTTTATTGCAACAGTGCCTGAGTTTTCCTTTTCTGTTGATGTTTATTCCAGTACGTAGGGCGTTAAAAGATTTTTCTGAGAAGTTTAATTCTCTCAAGTTTCCAGTCCAATGTTCTAAGTTGCAAGATAAACACCAAAGTCTGCCTTACTAGTAAGATTCAATTTTGCTGTTTTATTTAAATTCTAAAATCCTTTTTCACTCAGTACCTCTGGGAGACTAAGAGCTTCCTGATTCTTGGCAGAGCTACCAAAGACTTGTCGACCAAATGAAAAGAAGATTTTCATCGGAGTCCGAGTTTTTAGGAAAAGTCCGTCACAGTTCTTAACCATCTCTATACCCTTTTTTGGTTGTTGTTTTTCTTTTGTTTTGTTTCTTTTTTTAAAAGAAGTTGTAGGTTTACAGAAAAGACATGCATAAAATAGTTACTATATACTATCTTCTTTTTTTAAAATTTTTATTCTAGTAACATATAGAACGTAGAATTTCCCCCTTTTACAACATTCAAATATCTAATTCAGTGGTGTTATTTACATTCACAATGCTGTGTTACTATCACCACCATACATTACCAAAATGTTTCCATCACCCAGAACAGAAACTTTGAACAATTTAAACATTAACTCTCCATTTCCTAACCCCATCCAGTGTTCTGGTAACCAATATTCTAGTTTTTGGCTCTGTAAATTTGCTTATTCTAAATATGCCCTATCAATGAGAAACAATAGCTGTGCTTTTGTGTCTGGCTTATTTCACTTGGTACCATTTTGAAAGTGTAGCTTGGACTTCTACTAAGGAAGGTCTCAGTCTGGCTGCAACATCCAATAGACACCACCCTGTGCTGTGAAGTTACAGGTTCCGTATTTTCTCAGAGGCAAGTTTACCACCTGATGAGTCATTAGCATCACTTCCTGTAGCACTGAAGTTTTCCCTAGGGTTTCTACTAACTAAGGACTAATCACCCATGTTCTTATTTAGCTCTTGAGTTCCGATTAGATCATAGTTTAAAGTGGATGACTGCAGACTGCTAATTCTTACCTGACAGCATATTGAACAAAGACTACATATTCAGGAAATATGTTTTAGCTTTCCTTTTAACAAATCCATACCTCGCTATCATATCATTAAATGTGAAACCATGCTGAGTTTAGCTGTTCAGGGAAAAGATAAAAATAAGATTTCAGTGGCCACATGTTATTACTATGGGAATTCTTGATGGCTAAGTTATTTACAACCCAATATTATTTTAATACTTAACTGTGGCATTAAAAAAAAAAAGCTTCATATGCAGATTTATGCAATATTTACATTAACATAAGTCAAGCCCACCCAAAAATCGTTTTAAAAATAATTTAACTGAATTTTGAGATTATTAATTTTATACATACTTCTATCACCATTGTAAGTCCATATTTTAAAATCTTTTGATAAATACTATATTTGCTACATTGATTTTTTCCAAATAAAAATTATTTCTAAATTGCGTCAATTAATTCCAAAATCTGCAATTTGAAGAGATTGTGATGAAAATGGAAATAACTGTAATACAAATAAACCAAAATTAGGTACAGCGTTCCAGAAAATGCTATACCTAATAATTATTTTCACTAGGCAAAAAAAATTTTTATACAAAAAATTATTACTAAATTACAGAAGAGAATTTTCATACTATATAATCTTTGTTTTACGAATTTATATGTATATATCACAGTGTTTCTGCATTTATATACTACAATATTTCTACAAATAACACATTATTATATGACATCTAAAAATACACCAGCAACTCAGTTGAAAGGGTTTAAAAACCTGTATTTTCCTGAAATTCTGAATCATGCATTGCAGTTGTTTAGGACAATATATATCTTGTTAGATCAAATCACTCTGCAAGTGAGTTCTTACTTGGTTGCATATTTCTTAAATTGGATATCAACATTCCTGTAAATTTCTTATTGTTGCAATATGAGATCTTACTTATAACTTTATACAATTAACAGGGGCTTTTCATGAGAATCCCTTTCTTTTTGTTTCTACATATAAGGGGAAAGATCCCACTGCTACATTGTCCCTAGCCACTCTTTCCTGTGACGTCTGCCCCAAGCCCACTAGCGTCTCTGAACAGACGTCATTTGGTTCCCTTCTCTGTCTCCAGGGAGTTTAGCTCCTCCCCACTCCCTCCCAATTATAAATATGCAGGTAAGATAATTAACCTTCCCCTTTGACTGACGCATTAGCTGCATGTAACTGACTGCCTTCTAGTAAACCACTAATAACAGGTGGGGGAGGAAATATAATTAATCAAGCTGAATATCTGAAGTTTTTATTGCCTCAAATCCCTTGGTACTTTCTTGAACTTTCACAACTATTAAAACACCCCACCCCCTGACCCACCTGCACACCTCATGCTCTCATCAGGGAACACAAAAAAAGAGTTTAAATGAGTGCAAAAAATTTCTCAATAAATATATGGGCACACAGGCATATTGAAGCTTACATTTTTCTTTTCCTAAGCACCCCAAATTTTACAATTAAACCCTCAAATTTAAACTTTCTAGATTTACTTTTCAAAGTACAATTATGAAAATAAATTAAAGGGAAACTAATAGCCTTGGCTATGAGTCCACACCAATGTCTCCACTAGAAGTACAATTAGAAACCCTTCAAAGTGTGAAATCAATAAGATCAGAAGGTTGCACTAGAGTTTCCAGGGCTTGAAGATACCAAAAAAGATACATTCCAGAATGTTAAAGAAAAAAAAATTCTGTGAGGACAACTTATGGCATCTATTCCAGCCCAGAAGGCTGTGATCATCATATATAAAACCTTCAGAGGACATTGATAAGGGGCTATTTTTTGGTCTTGGATATGTGGTGGCAAAAATGGGATTTGTATATCAAAGTAAAAGAGTTTGTTCAAGTTGCCTACCAATGCCATGTCATTCCAGGTAGTTGTCAGGAGCTATGCACAGGAAATAATACACTCTGCTCTGACAAATGCCACTTTACTTTCCTTCTTCCTACTTGCACCCAGGTACCTGAATCCGTGCTAAGTGTCTAGAGAACTACTCTCCTTTCCCATAAGTAACCTCTTCTTAATTACAAAGGAAATTTCCCAAGCAGATCATATATACAAGAACACGGATGAAATCAACGATAGAACATTCAATCAGGTCAATCCTCTGCCTTAAGTAGAACCTCCTTAGGATTTCAGACTTCATTTCACTAGGCAATAACAATTTGCTGAAACCTAAGCCTAGTATTCCAAAGTTAACACATTTCATTTACACACTTCACTTCTTTCAATGTCATATAAAGATTTAACAGTAACATTTACTCGTATGTCTTTGAAAAATCTGTAGTCGTGAATTGATTGCATTTTGTTGCATAGATAATCAAGTTAGGGTAAATTAAAAACTATCAACACTTTATGATACTAAATTCATGAATCATTACCTTAAAATTAGGTATAAGGATGGCTAATTGATGCTCATGAAAATGAAATGTATAAGGGACCAAGCCACTAAGGGCAAATTTAGCCATTTTTGAGTGGAAACCTTCTAAAATGCATTCCATACTGACTTCAATTCTTTAACAATGGATACACAAAGTCTTCATGATCATTACAAATACTAACTGTGCTACTTGAGGTGAAGGTTTCTGGTGGCAACGAGACACATGTAACTTTACTTTATGGACCCAGATAAAGGTTCTCTCTTAGCTGTTACATATTTTCTTTAGAGTTGGGTATTATTTACTACTGCACTCAGAATACAATATGTCTTACTAAGCCCTCATTGTTCATCTTTCATTTGGCTCCTTTAATCATATTAGCAATGTAAAAACTAATAAGCATATTTGGTAACCCCATGGCTTAAATGAGAACAGGCTGTGAATAAAGACATGAGTAAATTATGTGAGGTTTCCTAAATACACTTGATAGCACCTTCTTATAGTTGTTATGTGCTCTTTTTTGCTTGTTTCTAAATTTTATTTTTATTACAAATAGTAAAGGTTATGCAGTGAACTAATGTTTAAAATGTGTAAATTTATCAAAATGCAAGTAAGTATTTATAGTGAAGCAAGAAGAAACAGATACCAAACGTCTGGGATGTTATCAGTATGTAATCTTCCTTCTCTTTCCAAATGGCAGCTTAGGCTATTGAGACCTTATTTCATCATTAATGAAAAGGGATTTGAAAAATACTGGGATCAAAAACAAAACTGATCCTGAAATCCCAGGCTAACAGAGCACTCCAGGATTATATTTCCTGCTCTGACTAGACAGCTATACCCATGAGGTAACAGCTGTACTTGGTGTAACATTGTGATTTACTGACTTGGTAATGAAGGAACCTCACACCATTAGAAGGGTCTAAGCCACCAAGTTTATCTTATATACGTATAGATAATTTTATATGCCCAAATTTAAGGGAGCCATTGATATTCAATATTCAAAATATTTGGTGAATAACCTACCAAAAAAAAATATGTTAACTGTAGCGCGGCTTTCCGTATACTAGCATATTTCTAAAAAGTCTTACTCATGGCCAGATAAATTCAGGATTAGAAAAAAAAGATTTTAAAAGAATTCACCCTCTTTAGGCCAAATATAATATGTTTAAATTGCTGTTTGCCATTTATCTATGCCCTTCTCATTAGAGTGGGTAATCAAGTTTGGAACATTCTGATTGAATGTAAATTTATTCTAATGAGGGACAATAAGGTTTCAGTAAATTGATTCTGCTTATAATGACTGAGAAAAAGAACATGTTTATTTGATTTTGTTTTTGTTTTTGTTTTAATTCCACAACTGGCTTTAAATTTTCAAAGCACTTGCTGCCTTAATCTGAACATCTAATGCAATCCAGTCCAAGAAGTAATAATAGAAGACTAATGTTTTCAACTTAAAATAATATTTTCTTTGGTCTTTGAAAGTCCTCCAGGAGTAAAACTATTTTAATTTAATGGCTGCCATTGATTTTCAAATATTCAGCAATATAAAAAGCAAAGCGTTTGCTTTTTAGTAATTAGCCAAGTTAGATCTAAAATAAATTAAGATGTTCATGAGTGCAGAAAGCAAGGGATAAAAGAGTAAATAACTTTCAACAAATAACCTTTGAACAAATGATGCTATGATAAGAGGCCTGCCCTTGAAAAGCTGCAGCTTTCATAGTTATATTGCATATTGGGCTGGTTTATTTATTTATTCACTCATTCAAAAAGGAAGATAATGAATAATTGTCAGTGAATGACTGCCTCATATTATTGTTATAAAGTTTCCTACTGCCTCAGGAAGGAAAAAACACTAATCTTTAGAAATGTAAAATTGCTGAGAAAAAGCCATATTTTCGTTTCAGTATTTTCATGATACACGGTTTTCACACCAATTCTCTCAAATTTCGAGGATGTAATCCTAATTCTGAGTGATTAAGTGGCATAAAGGTTTAGTTTATAAACATAATCCGATCACTTGTGAATTCTCTTTTATTAAAGATTCATACTACATGACCCCTTGAACAGGTAAATTCATGCCTTTAACTTCAAAGAGAAGCATGCATTTCACTTAATTGTACAATTAAAAAAGCATAGTATTAAACAGGGTACTTGGTGGTTAGCAGGTGTGCTCTGGGATCATATCAAATTGGTTCCATCTCTTACATACTTTGTGAATTTGGATAACTTAAACTTTACACCTACCTTTTATTCTTGTTGCCTAAATTTCATAATATAATGCATTTTCAGAAATTAGTGCCAAGCACGCGAGAATCACTAAATAAATTCAGTCAGAGTCAAGAGACTGATTCTGGTCCTTCCTACATGTCAAGCTTATTTTCTAGATTTGAAAGCAATTCTCTAAAAGCTACATTGTCCATTATAGTAGTTACTAGCCAATGTTGTTACTGAAAAGCTAAAATGAGGCTAGTCAAAATTGAGATGATGTGCTGTAAAAGTAAAATACACATCAAATTTCTTTTTTTTTTTTGAGGTACCAGGGCTGGGGATTGAACCTGGGACCTAATATGTGGGAAGCCAGTGCTCAACCACTGAGCCACTTTGACTTCTCTGACACCAAATTTCAATGACTTAAGAAATGAAAAATATATTTCATATATATAAAAATTTATATTGATTAAATGTTGAATATATACTGAGTTAAATAATATATATTATTAAAATTAATCTCATTGGCTTCTCTTTTAACTTATTAATGCAGCTATAAGAAAATGCTAAATTACATTTGTTATTCACCTTCTATTTCTATTGGACACAGCTGTATAAAGTATTTACCCTAAGAATGGCCCAGGAAACTTTTTAAAAATTCAGGCTCCTGGCTCATGCCTCAGGTGTACAGAAGCAGAACTGCGTTTCTAAAAAGATCCCATAGTGAATCTTTTGCAGACAAAATTTTGAAAACCATTTCCCAGGAGCTTGTAAATTAGGTGCTGCCATGAACCTAGCCTCAGCTGGAACTTCTATCTAAAATTCTAAGATACTTGGCTATTCTCAGTTAGTGTATAATGAGAGCATAGTGTGAAACAAGTAAGGGAAGTCTGCTAGCAGTTCTTTTAAGGAATTTGCAGACAACTCATTTTTCAAATAAAGTTGAAACATCTGGGTCTTTATTAATGTAGGGTGGGAAAAGAACTATAAAGAAGATAGTGTATAATAAGGCACAATGTAAGAACTATATGATCCACTCCTAGATATGTCTCTGCATAAGATTACACACTTGAGCTGTAAAAGGAGGGAAGAAGAATCAAAGGAAAGGGATCCCTCACTGAATAGTGGTTCTCAAATTGCCTGGTTGGGAAGTATTTAGACTGCTCCAGCAAATACTAGGAAAAAGTTAGATTAAGCTTCCTGAAGACCAGCTGCTGATGGTCCTTGGCGCCTTTGCCACACGGCAAGGGACATGGCAGAGTCTGCTCAGCTATCCCTTCTCTTCTAGTTTCATTAATTTCAGCTTCTTGCTACCATGGCCTTCTCTCTTTGCCTTACGTGCCTTTATAAAGGACTCTATTAATAGGATTAAGATCCCTCCTGAATGAGTGGGTCACACCTTAACTGAAGTAGCCTCATCAACAGGGCCTACTACCATAAGCTCACATCCACAGGAATGGATTCGATTTAAGAACATGTTTTTTTTCTGGGGTACATATAGATTCAAACCACCACAAGACGGCTCATCAGTATCACCATGCACTTTGAGGGATATAATGGCATTGTGAAGTATTTAATTAACGCAATTTAATTAAGAATAAAGAACAATTTTACATACAGAAAAAGTAATACATTAAACTTGTATGATATAAAATCATATAACAAGCATATCTGCCTAAACAAACAAAAAAAAAAGACTTTTCAACTTATTTCTTATATTTTTCCATTCATATTATAATAAAAGTTTGCTGGCTGTTTCAATAATTTGTGTGTTTTAGTCTGTTATCTGGTCAGAACCAGGAAATAATTGATAGTGGGGAGCAGAATCATAAGCAAAACATATAGAAAATCTAAAATTGAGAAAAAAATTACACGGATTATTTTTTCTTGCAAATTGAGAAAAGACTGCAAGTATTTTACTTTAGATATAGAACAGCTCAGTCTAATTTCCAAATACTCTCAGAACCACGACACCATCATCTCAAAGAAACAAAATCACTGAGCAGGAGAGAAGTCAGCAGGTTCTCTCTAATGTACTCTAAAAAGACCTGGTAATTTTTGGATAACTGGAAAGTGGGGAGAAGATTCAGAAGAAAGACATATGCAGCCTAGGAGAAAAAGAGAGTCAAAATTCATAAGGGATAGGATAGAACATTGGTAGGCAAACCTAGAAGAGGGAGTTGAGCAGTAGTAGCCCACATTTTCTCCCCATTCCTCCTTCCTCCTTCCTGTGCCATCCATTAAGCAAGTGTTAAGACAGACTTTGTGGAAGAAATGTTGGCAAGGGAAGGCCCAAATATATGGAGAAACACTGGTGAATAATGACCCTGAGAAGCAGAGAAACACTGGAAATTGAAGCTTAACTACCACGATTCTTGTGTGTTTGGTTTTTATTTTCTTTTCAGTCCATAACATTTTCTTTTATAGTTCTCTGACTGCCTTTTTGCAACGTGGGGCGCTGATACAAAACTTTTGAAGGAAATGTTTAACAAAGAGACTATCTTAGGTTTCATGATGGGTAGGGGGAAGATTAGGGAGGTAGAGGGTTGTTCAAGCCAGGAGACAGACAACACAAGCCTTTCCAGCCATATGAGTTTTGACTAAAACTTAATATGTAAGATACATCTCTAATTAGAGTGCAGATTTGAATATGACAAATCCAATTATACTGTTTTCTTAAATAATCTAGCATTACTCATTGTTAATTTATTTAAAATTATTTCATTTAAATTAAATCATACTAGTGTAGAAAAACTTCTGAAATCTATTATGTGTGTATACGTATATATACACTCCATGTTTCATATATTTAATATACTTGTTTATATCACAAAATTTTAGCTAAAGTTTTAAAAATTTACAATTTCATTTTTTTCTTCACATTAAGATAGACATCTGGCATACAATAACTTAATATTCAAATTCCATCTTTCATACTTTCTACAAAAGAGGAACTTTATCTTTCTCTACAGAGCATAAATTGGCATAAAGTTGGCTCTTCGATTAGATTTCGTCTTTCAAAAATCTTTTATTTTCAGAATTTCCTAAAAGCTGATTCACCCAATTCTAGGAAACTCAGTATCCTCTGTATAGTCAGAAAAGTCTATAACTTCAAAGTAAAGATGAAATTGCAACAAAGAATCAGATTAGAGAATAACCAGAATGATTCTTGTACCTATCCATAAAGAAGAATGCTGAACACAAAGCTTTCCCAAAGAAATAAAACAGCAAGCAACCACACACACAAATTACACACCTGAAGTTGCTCAGAGTAAAGATGGTTTAAAAGAACTACATCTATTGAACTAATTAGAATAGCTACATCCATAATTCCTCATAGGACACGCTCTCGTCTTCCACAGTTTAAGGAACATATAAAAGAGCAATAACCAGTCCACAGTTGTCTAGTGGTTCCAGTGCAGTTCCTTGCACTGTCAGCCATGATTTTCTCCCTTCCTGTCCACTGATGTAGTCTTCAGTTTTCCAATCTGTCCCTGAGTGCACACTCAGCTGGCATGTTATTGCAGATGGAGAAATGGATCTTATCTTTGTGAATATTGACTGTACTCAAATACTTACATGGAGGGGAAAATGAACTTCAGTATCAAGAGCCTTCAATGCTGTTTTCAAAGCTAATGTCATAAATTTACTATCAGTAACTCCTCAGAATGATGTTGCAAGATACATGCTTTAAATTGTACAAAGTACACCACTTATCTGCCAATCTGCCAAAGGCTACCCATATCACTCAGAGTAAAACCCAGTATCTGTATAATGGTCTACAAGGCCTTGCCTAACCGCTGGTACTCTCTGACCTTACCTTGAAATACTCTCCTCCGCGTCCCCTGCCTCCAACCATACTGGTCTAGGTACTGTCTTAAGTATGCCATGCATGCCTCTGCCTCCATGTCCTAACCTTTGCTGTTCCCTCCACCTGGAGAGATCCTCAGTATCCACACAGTCTCCTCCCTCTTCCAAATGTCTTTTCACATGCACTTTCTTATTAAGATTTCCGTTGTCATATTTAAAATTGGAGCTTTCATTGCTCCCTGGCATTCCCTATTTCTGCCTCTGCATTTAACTTCTAATAGCACTTACCACCATCTACTTTGCATGTTTATAATCTTGTTAATTATCTGCATCCTTCCACTAGAAATGTAAGCTCCATGTGAAGGCAGTGATTTTTATTGTCACTTATTTGCCATATCCCAGTGCCTTGAACAGTGCCTGAACACAACATGTTAAATATTTTTTAAATGAATGTTAGTTATTTACATGTATTAATCTGCTCATTCAAATCATTCAACAGCTATTGTTGAAAGCCTACAAGGGAGGGACATGTATGGGACATTGGCTACTTGGTGATACATTTGACATAGACTTCTTAAAAAATCGCAGAATTGTGGAAACAGACATATAAAAAATTAATCGCAATGCAAAGCAGTGTATGTTGAATAAAGACTAAAGGAAGGAGGGCAACTCATTTAGCATGGGAGGTTGGGAAAGCATTCCACAGAAAGTGACATTTGAGCTGAGTCATGAAACATGAGTGCGTTTCTGAGGAATGGAGAATGATCAAAAGACATTCCATACAACAGAAAAGGCATGTAAAAAGGCATTGCATTGATAAAAGGAATGTCCTGTTGGGCAAACAGCAAATAGTTTAGTGAGCCTAAAGTAGAGGTGATCCAGAAGGCATGATTCTCATTTTTAACATAATAACTCTGAAGGTTATGTAGAAGGTAGATGGTCTGGGGTTGGGAGCCAAAAGGAGAATCAGAGTTGAAGCAGTAATGGACAGGGGTAAAGAAGTTAGCCTTGAGAAACCTTTTGTTTGCTTTTTTGTTTGTTTGTTTTTTAAGTTCATATTTTATTTCACGTTGTAGAAAATGTTAGGTTATTTCCTAAAAACAAAGCCAAAGAAATTCAAAGTTCCCAAAGTAACAAAGCAGGAAATTCTCATTCTATAATGCAAAAAACACTGGGTGACCCTTCCATGGGAGATGGCAGGTGGGGGAAAGGTGTCAATTTAGTAGTTCCCTCAGCAGGTAAGAAGAAACCATGGGGTTGAGGTTGGTGTGGATACTAGGAGGTTCAGGTTGCCACCTAAAACAATTAAGGTAATTAATCCTTCAGCCTTGATGGATCATTCATTAGTAGTTCTGAAAAAGAAAAAAAAGGTTGATGGGGAGAGGGGGCATGGAAGGGAAGAGCCTGCAGAATTTAACATAGAAAAAAAACATGAAAGTCAAGAAGAGGTTCTAATATAATTTGAGGTGTTCACACAATGTAATGTTTAAGGTCAAGGTCTCTAGCACTGGACACTCCAGGATCAAATTCCATTTTTATTATGTATGACGGACATGGGGAAAGTTACTTAGACTCTGTGTGCCTCGGTTTCCTAATTTGTTCAGTTGGGGATAGTAAGAAATCTTTACTCATAGGGTTGTTAAGAGGAGTGCATGAGTTAATTTTCTGCTAGTAAAGTTTTTAGAACAATGCCTGGCACTACTTAGTTGTTATGTAACTATCTGTTGAAAAAAATAACTGAGAAGGACAAAGATCTTTTGAGGGTTCAGGCCTTGAGGGCTCAATTTTTTGTGTGTGAGAAGCAATGATGAAGGATGCAAGGAGCTGAAAGCTGAGCAGTTTTCAGGGCCTACCAAGAAGCAGCTTGTGTGGAACAGGCTTTCACATATAAACTTCTCTAGATATAAACAATTACAGAGAGAACCAAAACTGTTGTAATCACCTCTGGCCACCACCAACAGATGGTGATAGCAGTGCTATGCTATAAATTCTTTTTTTAATTTTATATGTGTGGGTGTGCATGTGTGTGAACTGCTTTTCAGAACTAACATTCATAAACAAAGACACATCTGTAATTTTAAATACTCGGTTTGTTTAAATTTCTAAGATCAAGAACATTTGAGCTTTTTCCCATTAACATTATAAAATTTTATAGAATTGTATAGATGCTATCTGAGTTCTGTGACAAACTTTAAACAGAGAGAAGCTGTGAGCTCACATAGTCCTGGGATCCAGTATAGCTCTACCGCTTACTAATTGTATGATTTGGGACAAGTTATTAAACCCTGAGCCTCAGTTTCCTCATTTGAAAAAACTGGCATAAAAATAAGATCCATCAGCACTATGAGAATGAAATGACATAATCAGCCAAAACATACTTGGCCCAGAGTCTGGTACAGAATAGATCCTCCATCAATGTGGATTTCTTTAAATCCCATTATAAATAAAACTGTTGAAGCGATCTGACCACCCATCTCCTTGTTAAACCACGGAATTAGAAAATGTCAAAAAAAAAAATACATATGAGTTTTCTCAAGGGTTGATATAAAATATTTAAATACCAAATTGAACTGAAGATAAAATACTAAAATGGTTTAAAACGGTCTCTTTATGCCCAATGAAAGTGATGAATCTCTTTAGATGTCTTAAATACTCTCCTGAATAGTATTATCTTGTGACCATTTTTTTTACCATCATAAAAATACCTTGAGTCTGACAAGATTTATTGTTTCCAACTGTTATTTCCTACATTGGGTGTGTGTTTCATTCACTTAACACCTTACAATTTAAGACCTTTAATTCGTAACTTGTGCAAGCATAAAACACCTTAGACCTTAAACAATCTAAAATACAAAATAAATCAATACATCATGTTTTCCACAGAAGAAAGGGAAAAATAATAAAGTGATACATTTCTGCTCACGTCACCTGGGCTGCTTGAAGATGACAACCTCCTTCCTTTTCCCTTGATAAACGACTTGGGAATGCTCTGCCGCTTGCCTGCTATGGAGCCAAACTCATTTCAGGACATGTTCTAATGAGTCATGGTAGAGGTTAATAGCAACCCTTCCACCACTGCCTCCTCCCACCAGAAATAATCACCCAATGTTTGCAGCAAATCTTGATGGTTTTGAGGAGATAAGAAGGGGTAACTGTTTCGAGGAGATTTAAACTTAAGTTAACAGACTGCCCAACATAATTCCAGTTTGACAAGTCTGAATGTAGCTGACAGTAATGAATATCAGGGAGCAGGCAGTGCCATTTTATGTTTGGCAGTTTCTAGAGTGGTAACTCTTTTGGATAAAATCAAAGTTTGTCAGTAAATTTCAGAGTACTCAAATATAATTCAGATCTTATTTTAAATTATAGACATAATAACCCATCTCTTCCAATATAACCCCTTATTTCTTATGTGCATTATAATCACTAAGTACTGGTATGTAGTCCTTTGAGCAGAATAATTGGAAAAGGCTAACTACGTCACACTTTTTAAAATTCATCACATATGTAATAATGTATGTATTTATGTCTTTATTCCAAATTAGAATGCAAGCTCCAGGAGAACAGGAACAGAACTGGAAAGATTCAGAAGAATCAAGCTGTCTTCTAAAAGAGCCTTAAAAAGTCTTTGCCATGCAAGCCTCAGTCCTGTGACAAAAATCCACAGGGCCCACGGCACATGAGCCACCACCTTGCGTGGCACGCTGCTGCTAGTCAGTTCATACAGAGTGTCTGATGGAAGAATTGTCTCAGTTGTGCCTGCAATGTCTTTGTATGTCAATTTAGCAAAATTTGAAATTTATGTGAAATATATTTATTGTAGGATTTTTACTCATTTAACTATCCTCCCACTCAGGAAAATAAACCATTCCCAGATTACAACAACCATGTACAAACTGATGGACTTTCATTCTGCTTTCTTATCAATAACAGAGAGAGTTGTAAAGGTTATCTTTCCCTTTACAGTTAAAGATACTTGAAGGGAAATGAAATATGTACCAGAAATAAAAAGAATCTGTGTGGAGGAGTTAGGAGAAATGCTCTGACCTTGTCTTTTATAGCACCCTTTATTGTGTATAATGACTTAAAGAGTTACCCAGGCATGATGCTGACTTTTATGGTATTTTATCTCCCATACCAGCCAGCTCAGAAGTCTTCTCCTTTCATTAATATATTTTAATCAAAGATTCCTAGAATCTAAACACTTTTTATTCCTTTCAGAACTTCCCAAAATCCATGACATCATGTTCAAATGCTCCCAATTTGAAGCCTAGTGTTTGTAATTGGCTTACAGTAATATGTCATTTATTTACTCCTTAGAGAATGAATTTCCACTTAATACTTAAATATATACTGTATATGTGAATCTAACACTTTGACTCACAAAATTTACCCCTTTTTTCCAGGTGTTTTTCACCACAAAACAAGAAATCTAAATGTAAGGGGAAGACGAGAGACTGGTGGTGTGAGCGTCAGGGTTAAAGTCCTTTCACGAGCTACTGCGGCCACCATTACTCACTGAGGGTCTGACCTTTCCTGAAGAACAGTGACTCAGTAGGATTTGCAAAAAATATCAGTAGCAAAAGATGATAAGTAACACGAATAAGTATTTTACCATTCCTCACATTCAGATCAAAAAATAGCTTTAAGTAATTATTATTTTGAGAAGTAAAAACATTGAGGTTAGCTATTCAATTAAGTATTTTTCCTTCACATGTCATGTTTTGAATTAAAAAGAGACACCTGGTAATGGCTGCAACCTCCTCACTCCTGCCATCAATTCCTTGGTTTGCAGATATGTTGGAAAACTTGATGGTCCTGTTCTATCAGGCCCAGGAAGGCAACAAGAAAGAAAAACAGGGAATAGAAGGCAGCTGTGGAAGAGTGGAAGCATGGGAACCCACCTAGATATGCTTTCTGTTTCCTCAAAGACAAACATATTGTTTTAATTTTACCTTTAATATGAATTGGAGAACAAACCATATTCTGCCTTCAAAAACCCTCATGGCAACAGGTTTACTGTTTCAAAACAAGGGGGAATTACATTTTAAAAATTGTTGTGGGAAGGAAAGAAACCATACAGTGAAAATATTTCCTTAACTGTATTCTCAAAATGTTTGCCAAGCAAATGGGAAATATAAAGGTAAAGACCATGTGAAAAAAACGCATAGCCCTGTAATAAATACATTGACTGAACTAAAGTTGCTTCAAAACAAAATCGTTTAGCCAAAAATGTATTCCACAATGTCAATTCAGAAACGTTCCTGAGCACCTGCAAAACCCAAT